>VCRD01002048.1:3991-46064 GCA_006783055.1 Trinorchestia longiramus
GGATGAGTTAACTGCATACAGTCTGGAGGAGTTAACTGCATACAGTCTGGATCAGTGAACTGCATACAGTCTGAATCAGTGAAATGCATACAACCTGGATGAGTGAAATGCATACAGCCTGGATGAGTAAAATGCATACAGCCTGGATGACTGAAATGCATACAGCCTGGATGAGTGAAATGCATACAGCCTGGATGACTGAAATGCATACAGCCTGGATCAGTGAAACAGTGCGTGACTCGCGTAAGCAGTTTTGTTTTAAAACTTTTTGTGTATCTAAGTTTTGCATAGAGTAGAATAGGTTTAGAACAGATTATGTATCTACAATATTAATATAATTGAAAGTGGATGATCTTAGAGTAAATTATAATTCCTTAGAACTATTGAGATCAACTTAAATACTTTCAATTATAATTCAAAATAGGTTAAAATAGAATGAATAAGAGTGGGTTGGAATAGGAAAAACAAAATATTGAATAAACGAAGTTGGAATTCAAGTGAGTAGAGTTAAATATAGCAGAGAAGCAAACTATTTGGTTTAAATTCGGGTGTCACACATCTGTCACCGCCAGTCACTCCCAATTGAAGGGTGGACAGCACTAGTGGACTACTTGCATTTTTTCCCGTGGTAAATATAATATATTTTCCACGGGAAAAAATGCAAGTAGTCCACTCCCGTGCTGTCGCTAACACAGCGCTGACAGAGGCGATTACGATCCAGTAGTTTACTATATCAATGGTGGACAGCACTAGTGGACTAGTCCACTAGTGCTGTCCACCCTTCAATTATGACCAGGAATATTCTTCAGAAGCAGGAAATAACTTTTCCATTTACCTATTTATCTATGACTTAAAAGGCTGACTATGCCTCCAAAGCATGTTGATACAGAGCAGCGTTTCTCAAAGTGGTCCGTACCGCCCCCCTTGTGGCCGTTGAGGAAATGCAAGGGGGCGGTAGGAGGGTACGCCTTGAATGGGGTGCGTATATTTCTGTATAATATACAGTAATATAATTATTAGGGGGCGGTCGAAAATCAAATAGTGTCGTAAGGGGGCGGTGATTGAAAAAACTTTGAGGAACACTGCTCTAGACCATGCATCAGTTAACGCTCGCCATACATGTGTGTTCGGTGATGTGTAAATGTTGGCTGTCAACCTTAACTCGAGTGTTGCTCTCAGGCAGGCAAAAAGAATAAACTCGTGAGGTCATTGGGTACAATTTGGGATGATTGAAGATATTCTCTTCCAGCAGCCATGAGTCGGTTTGCCTTGTTGACCGTAAGTAAATCCTTGTCTAGTTTCTAAAAAGTCTTCTTCTTAGCCCGAATTATCGATGTGCTTGCATTCAGGTGTCCTCCTTCATCAGACTTATCTAGAGGATGTCCAAGAGGAAGTCTTCTACCGACTTGAAGAAGAATGCAGTTGTAGCCCCGTATAGTGACATGTTGCTTCGAGGACATATCCAGTCTTTCAATCTCTTTCAAGTCAACTTATTATTGGCCAGGGTTTCACTCACCTGCTTGCAGGCAAGTGTGAAAACGCTCTGATTAAGCTCGTGAACCACCGACGATGCGTTGAGTTGTTCTAGGTACACTTGTGTTCAAAGAGTGAGCCAAGGTAATTTTTATCATTTATTGAATGAAATTGGACAATTGTGCACGAAAAATCATGCTACAAAAATAGAAGCGAGCAATTCAGCCGACAAAAAAAAAACAGAAAACAATTCAGCGAGAAAAAAAGTAGTAGAAAAACTTATTGCAATATGTTATCAATAGGGAATTGAATTTTGTTTTGATTTTTCAAATAAGAGATTCGTTTGGGCGTGCTCTCCATCAGCGTAAAACATTGTGAGGGAGCAATGTTGTTTCACTCGTTCTGCAGGGCTTTCAATAGCTTCTCTTTGTTAGAAAAATGTTTACCTGAAAATGCATGAGAAATCATAGACCAAATATTCTCTCTTAAATTCATAGCAGGGCTTGGGCCTGGCGATATTTTCTTTAAAGTGAAAGTAAAATTTTTCTGTCAGCGATATTTTTCTTACTCAACAGAGCTTCTTAGCAACTTTTTAAAACTGAATCCAAATTCTTTCATTCTTCTTCATATTGCGATTCTTGAAAGTGTGCTCCCGTTTCTGTTTTAAACTCTTTCGGGTGGTCCACTAAGGTTTTCTTTAGATCTTTCAAAACAGCCATTTTTAGTCTGTGGTCATCCTTCAGAGCGACCAAATCCTGGTTTCCTGGAAACTGATCCCGTTCATAAAACGAGAAGTTAAACATTCTTTTCACAGTTGACAACGATATTTCCATTTTTTTCCCTAAGGATATCATAAATTTCCTTGTAAGTTTAATTTGTCTGTTTTTTTCCTGCAATTCTGATTTTTGGTTTTTCATCAATGTTTTCTTTTTTCTATCAGCCATTTCAAAAACATATTTGTTATATAAACATATTGTAATAATCGGTATGATTAAAAATCATCAACTTAATTTAATTATTAGAAGAAAAAATCTCAATATTTTGTTTTCAACGAAAAGCAGTTGCTTATTCATTTTGGACACGAGTGTATTAGTTAGCTAATATTCCTAGGTAACCAACCGTGATGACTTTTTACTCTAATTTATGTACCTCCCACCACTTGACCGTCGTGCGCCTGTACATTATTTCCATCAACTGCTAGCTCACAGTCTGCATTCCCTGGCGTTTTCTTTACGGCGGGTTCTTATTTTACCTGTTTATACTCAATGTTCAAGTTGTGCAAAATTGCAAAAAAAACTTAAAATTGATCCGGATGGATAGGAAAAACATAACATTTCATTGTAATGATTACGGAAGAAATCGTGCTGCTTTCTCGGACATCCATATTTGAAAAAAAATTATTCCTTCGACAACATTCCAGGGACTCCATTCATTTTCAAGCTCAAATACAACAAATAGAAGGTGATGTGATTCTTATTGTCTTCTAAATTTTTCATGACTGTGTTTGTGCGGCTGCATTTTTCGAATGATTTATCACAGGAATATCCGTAGGGGCTGCTTCCTGCCTTGTCTTCATGTGGTTCCATATATTCAGGGAATTTGGACTCTACACTCAGTCATTCCGAGCTTTAATGCCCCCAGGGTGAGGAATGAGAGCGCAGCTATTGTGACAGTTCTGTCCTGGATCATTTATTTTGACGTGTTTTCATGTGGTGGCTGCTCTGTGTATAACATAATTGATTGTTCTAATATTTTGAAACATTTAACTTCAATATTTTTCATACCTCTTTGAGATTTCAGCTTCCAAATGAATTTCTTTAAGCAAGTCTGGGAAGTCGTGCTACACGTATTTTTTGCTACCTGTGTATTACTTGGATCTGTCGTTTGGACTCCTGTGGCGAACTGCAGACATTCTTTGAGGGAAGGTGCAGTTCACATGCAATTTTCTTGTTTCGATTGAGAATTTGTGAACGTTCCAAAAATGTTCACCTGCGTGTATGTCATACCAAAGGCTAAGTGCTCGCTGTTTTTGTAAGGATTTCTTAGAGACTAACCGAAACTTTCGTTCTGTTCTACGAAAACGAGGGGATGGGCATTTCTAAACTTGCATATCTGTCTTTAATTTTATGGCACACAGGGAACACGGAAATGGTGCTATGGGATTAAATTCATTAAGTTCTCTCAACCAAAAGAGACGTTGGGGATTTTGAGCAAGAAAACCAAGATCAGGGCTAGCTCGCATATTGTGAAGCTATGTTCATGTTATTAACAGTACGTCTTTTGAGCCAGGTTTGTAATCTGAGAATAAACTGTACGTTAACAATGAAAGGAGCATGTGCAGAAATGGAGAACCACAACTTAATTGTTATCATCATCTACATCAAAAAAGCGTGTGAGTCATTTAGAAATGAATTTCTACTACATATATACTTCCACCATGGAGGAAAAGGCTTTTTAAATAAATAAAGTTGCTAAATTTGTTCCAAAATGCAATTACCGAGTCAACGTTTGAAGATTCTCTTGAAGCTCATGTTGTGAGACTCAAACTTGGGCAGTGCAGCTTCCCTGTGAGTTTTGTCCAGTCTTATTATCTTCTTCCTGCCATGCTGAAATTAGATCCCAAGATTTTAAATTTTAATTCGCATCACTTAGTCGTGCTTCTCCCATTTACTGCAATTTCAGAAAACTTAACAAGTGTTGTTGTTTATTACGAGCTGCGAAATACATTTCATGTAGTCTTCACATGACGCGTTTCGACCGCATATTTCGATAATTCAAACATATATTTTATTATTTCATAGTTATCTTTCTTTTAATAAAAAATCGACGAAGTAAGAAAAAATGATCTGCGTGTAAAATGGACTGCAATCACTTTCAAAAACGAATTGCGATTCTTGTGCATTTTAAATAAAAGAATTGCTGTTTATTAAACGCTCGTATAGCACTGCACATTGTAAAAATCAAATGAAATGTTGTACTTTTTTATACATATTATCTATAATTTTCAACGCCCACAGCATGTGTATGCATTTTATTTGAACGATCGAAAACCTTTTATTTAATATCGAACCTAGTTAAATTCTGTCCTATATATTTGTCGCTCTGACCTACTTCTATATGATATTAAATACTGCCGAATAATACCCAGCTTTTGATAACGCTTCCAATATCCTCCACACCGTTCACAACTCGTTCAATATCAGCAAAAAGTTGTTCATGAATTTTGTATTGGCTTTCTCGACCCCTTGTCGAGAAAGCCACGTGCTTGTACCTTGCACCTGTCAAGACTTACCAGAGAATCTCGGATTATGTCACCGCGCGCGTCCCCAACAGATAAAAGCAACTTCATGGCAGTTGCTCGATCCCCTCTCGCTGCTCAAGAGGTCTTCAAAAATTCAGGCAGATATTAAAAGATGGCTGCAAGTGACCGCTCAATTTGCTCCCGTTTCTCCTTTACCAACTTACTCGGCTTTAGAGGAGCCCAGTCTTGAGTTCTGGCTTTGAAAGTTGGGTTTAGGGCTCACTACGAACGTTTTGTGGTCGTGTATAAACAGGGTGGCTTGTTAGCTCCTTGTGCGGCTGAGTGCCGGGATGACAAGTTATTTTATTTCTCAGTCTCCGTTCTCTGTATTCACTATATCCACTCTGGTGGTTAAACCAGGAATATAATAAAACTAATTCACGATTTTCAAATGCTCACTGAACAATGAAATTTTTCTGAGGTCTGTCCTTTGTTTCAAGCGAAGTACTTGAGTCCGCAGTGCACAGAGCATTCGATATTCTTGTTACTTATTCCTAGGTTTTATTAGCGAACATTACTTCGTCTTAGCAGGGAAATGAAATGAAATTAAGCAACGTGCCTTCAACCAAGTAACATTTCCTCAAAGGTCTCGATGTTATTAAAATTAAAAATGGGACTAGCTTTTTGACACTCGTTCCTTGAACAGTGGTGCGAGGCTTGGCAAGTAATTAAGAAACGAAATACATAAATAAAGCGACTTTTGTTATTTTCCTCCTTTCATAGATATCGCGTTACCGCTTCAGCGTATTGAAGTCACTACACAATAGCGGCAGGAAAGAAGTGCAGACTTTCATCCACTAGTCTCCAATTTTTTGACAGAAATTTTTATTTTAAATGAATGATGAGGTACACTGAGCGGTACACCAGCGAGGGTTTGGGACAGCAATACAAGGACGTAACTTGTTCAAAACATATCACACGTCGCAACAAGAATTGTACACAATTTGTTGGATGCATTGCATGTTAAAGTTAATTTAAAAATACAAACTACAAGTAGTATATCAGACGCTTATGGGTTATTAATTCTTTACGTGATGTTCACTCGCGAAAGTAGTGATGTAATCTAATCTTATTGTTAGTTAAATGAAATAATAAGTTAGAGCATGTCCTTTAAGATACTGATACTTAAGAGAAAGTTGTTATTTTTTAGCCGAGTAATAATGAATTTTACTTATATTCAAGTGTTTAATGAAGAACTACGCCAGAATTTTGCGACTACCATCAAATGCTGCAATACTAAAACTCAGGTCTTGTGCGCCTTTCAAGTGCGTCAAGCGCATAGTTTTTTCAGAGATATAGTAATTGGGACGAGTTTCTCTTTGTTGTTCTGCTTTCCAGTGTTGTATGCATTTCAAGGAAAATTAGCGTCAGTAAACTCTTCTGTAGAAGTCTTCCTGGTGAATACAAGGCGTTCAGTTTTACATGGCTTCGAAATCTTTACGTTTGATCAATTGTTTAGTTTCTGTACCATTTGTAGTTATTTTAACTATTCCCTGTGTTTTATTGCCAAGTAGCTAGCGATTTCATGATCAGTTCATTCGAAAAAAATATCATGCTAAAAATTTGTCTTATTTGCTGCAAGTAAAATTTTACATTTATTAATCTCATTGGCTTTTTATTCTTACATATAACGAAACTGATCTCGGTTTTGGTATTAAGAATCTATGTCAGTGCTCTGAAAGCTGGGGTGCAAGTCTAATAATGATTTTACGGTCACAGTGAAAACTTTCTCTGCGGCACGTTCTTTATTTTTTTATGTCTTTAAGACAAAAATTAGACAAGTCATAAGACGAGAATGACAAAAAACAAGTTATCGTTATTTCACTCTTGAACTAATTTCCAGTTGCTTCTATACTATTACCACCCCTTTATTTAAATGAGGTAAACCCTCATCAGTTCAGTTACCATACTCTGACTTCATCTTTGCAGTGGAAAGAACTCCAACGAATGTTTATTGGTATTGCTCTATCATTTGCAGGCTGAGCACAGAAGAATATGCAGAACTTACTAGAAGACTGAATCGGAACTAGTACATCTTTAGCTCTAAAACATCAGCAAATTTCTGGACCGATTCATATTTCTCTTCACCCAAACAAGTTTTTGTTGTAATTTTATAAAACAACTTTTTTTAAAAATATGATTCTGTTCGTGACTGCTTTTTCTTCAAGAATTTTGTTTTATGCAGCTCGATGTTAGGTCCTACAGCGAGACACAGTTTCTTCGACAATTGTGCCTGTTGCTGCGTAACTTCTAATTAATCCAAGACGATGTGAATTTTTGGAAAGACCCAACTCGCAGTTTTGTTGCTGAAACACGGACCTTGTTCCAGGATGAGCAATATTGCTCATATTTCTCATAACTTCCGGCTGGATGAGCTTTTTATGGACGCCTTCTTTGTCGAAATTAGATGGACGTATTAGAGAAGTTCCATCACTTGGGTTAGTTTACTTTAGAGCGTCGTAGGATTGTGTTTGTTTTGTTTGAAGTGAGAAGAATAGCGGAGCATTTTTCCGCCGTGTTTGTTTATTCGGTCGCTACAGAAAATATTCTGCTTCTTCTGTTTGGTACAGTGGTCACCCACCGAGGGCGGTACGCGGCCTGTAGTTCATGACAGTTAGGAGGGACTGCGTATCTCAAGAGTTCTTGCATAGTCAGAGAACAACACTGCACATCTTGTCACTACTGCTGGTTCTCATGCGTTATATATAGGCCTTGTTTGTTTTCGTGTTTTTGTTTCCTTGTTTTCTCTTATTCTTGTTTTCTCGTTTCTTTGTTTTCTTATTTCCTTGTTTTTTCGTCTCCTTGTTTTTTTACTTTGTTTTCTTTTGCACATCGATGACCAGTGAGCTGCTCCAGTTTCATTCCTTTCAAACTCATTGATCATACAAATACTTTATTCAAATGTTTGGTTCTGAGTATTTCTCCCAGTACTTCCCATTGAAAAGCTTTAGCAGGCATGGTCCCACCGTATATTTCAAGTCTTAACTTCACTTCAAATTCTGTTCCACCTCAGCGTGTGCTTTGAGGAGATAATTCCGCAAATCTGCGGGACTGAACGCTTCCCTGGAGTAAGCCCTCTCTCTAGCCCCTAGTGAACTGGGGACTGTGCATCCCGTACTTGTTTACGTGAACACACCTTGTGGGTGTTTGGTTTTTTTAGCGGAGCTCTACTGTAGCTACTCATCGCATAATCAGTAATTCTTGCTGTACGAAATGAATTTATGTTCAGTTTTGCTATCACTTGTAGGTACTTGTTTTTTGTTAATTTTTTACTACCATTGGGAAGACCTGTACATTAGAGAGAATGGTTTCATTCTTAACCCTTAATGCGTTTATTTAGCTATTACATTTTTTTGGTCTTTAAGTTCATGAGAGAGATCAAATTAAACAATACTGCTAAAAAAGATCAAACTAAACAACAAATCATATTCCTTTTATTTATCAAAAGATTAGTTTGTCCCACTTTTGACATTTAATGCAATGAAGGGCTAAGGTATTACCTCTCACAGCTGCTGATTATTACTGATGTAAGTTCGTTTGTGTGGTAGTGCAGTCGAGTATTATTTTTTATAATTTAGATAAATTTCAATGAAGTGTAGCTTTTAGACGCTTCCATGTCCTGAGTTTTCCATTATAGCGAAAATCGACCCATGCTGTGTGACATCAGGCTTAGACAAATGTAATAATCTGAATCACAAGGCTCATGCTAATTTTTTGCTTAGCATAATGTGCAATTTTTTCGATTGAAAATGATAGTTAAATTTCTAAATTTGACGGCTGTCTTCCATGAATATTAGGGCATCAGAGTGCTTCTTTAAATGAATAGCCAGCGATTGAATGGTTAGCTGCAGGTTTTCTGTTTAACGTTCTTGACATAACTGCGAAGTAACACTGATATTTTAATTAGTGCAGGTCGTAGTACAAGTAAAGAAGGAAGAAAGGCAATAAAAATTCTGACAAAATACTGAATTTATCACCTTCATCACGGTAACGTCGATGACACACATGAAGGCCTGAATCCTTCTTTAAATCAGTTGATTAATATCCTTCTTGATGCAGAAATGCTATATCTTCGTTCGAGGAGTTCCTTTAACACGTTGCCTCCGATTGCCTGATTGGTGTAAAACTTCACTTTGTACGCATAGTCACTAGAAGGATCTGAAAAAATTACAGAACCTAACCTAAGTGGTACACATACGTACCACTTCGGAGTCAACGTGTTAAGTCTGTTCAGTGATGCTGCGTGAGCCTTGCTGGTGCAGATCTGGTCTTGCTGGGCGCACCGAGATGACTCTGTGATGTCGAGTCTGTGATGTCGAGTCCGTCGTGCTTGACGGTATGTTGAAGGCAATTCTCATGTTGATCACGACTGAACAAAGCATGAGAGATAACTAAAGGCAAAAAAATAACTGCACCGGTTGGGGTGCAGTTATTTCGTCTAGTATGACAGTACCGTCGATAGTCTGCTTACAATTTCCAGATGTGAGCCATCATTCTGCTGAATATATCTGCTAAATATCTATTATTCTGGTAAATATGTATTAGTTTAGTAAATATCTATTAGTCTGCTAAATATCTAATAGTATGCTAAGTAACTATTGGTTTGCAAAATATCTAATAGTCTGCTAAATAAATATTTTGTACACCATGACAGTGACATGTGTGATCTGCTTCCAGTGTTCAGATAAGAGGCATCAGTCTGCCGAATATCGCATGCAGCTGAATATCATTCCTCTAAGGGGCATCACTTCCATTTTCTCTCGAATAACCAGCCCGTCGTTGCTTGTAGTTTGCGTTTCAGGGCCATTGCAATATTGCACTTCCAAGAATCCGATACTTTTGAACCCTGCTTCTTAATTGGAGCTTGCTGATCGATAGGCTATTGCCTGATGAATTGTAAAAGCTTTAGATTGAAACCGCGATATCGAGAGGCTTAACCTGTTACCGGTCATCGCTCACTCGGAAATAAATGAACACTGAACAAATTGAACTAATTGAACTAATAATTCACTCGCTAATCGAACTAATAAACATTATAACATCATATGATGTTAACGCCACTGTGGTACCGTCGCGCATCTACATCATATGGTGTAAGTTGCCGTTAGAATGCAACTCGTACAAACATCATATGATGTGAATAACGCTTAACAGGTTAAGTCTGGGGCTTGATGGTAAGTGGGTGCTTTTCTAAACACAAGTGTTCTTTTTTCTAACACATTTTCTTTTGTTACTGATTGTAGCATGAAACACTGAAATAAACTTCTTATTTTCAGCGTTAGGAACAACATTTTTTATGAGACTATCTCTTAGATTTGGTGCTGGCTTTTGCTTGAGGCGTGAAATCAATTTTTTTAATCATTCACCTGAACGGCCGTACAATTAAGTGTTAATTTAATTTACCAATTTTTCAATTTTTAAATAAAAAGATAAATTATCTTGATTGCCAATTTGTCATTGTCCAGTAATGAAACTCAGGTTTGCATTATTTTACTGGTGTGCCGCTACTCGTCTACAAGCGATAAGATCTTATCTCGCAAAGCTCTTACGCATATTTATGACCGGAAGAAATTTGGATCTTTTTTCTTCGTCTCGAAAGCAGATTTACAGTTTCTCCATTCTGGCAATCGGACCAGGCGAGGACGTGGAATTTCGATTCATGGCCTTGAGATTTTAGGTCAGATCGCGGTTTACGAGGTAATCCAAGTTCAGACGAGGATTTTGTTTTATCTTAAATTCCTCCTTGTTTCGTGGTGCGGCTTGTTTATTTAGTATTTGTGTCAGGTACCTGGAAAACTTGGTGCAGTTTTTGAACAATAGTTATTCAAAACACGCTCGAACTTCTTGCGTCTGGCACAATATCTCCTGTAATGAAAAGTTACAGTGCATGTGTCATATTTTCTATTAATTTCTTATTATGCTTTTTCACATAAATTTTGATCGACACATTTATACTGTGCTTTGCATTTTTCATTCATCTTGCATGTATTTATCTTTTTCTTTACTATTTATGCCGACTTTTTTGATATGATACCTCTACGATGGATGGAACGTTTTCAAGGAACTCGTAAGATGCTTACTGCCGGAGCTGACGTATTTTTGCTCGGTTTCTGTTGTTGAGCTCAGTGTTCTTGACACGAAAAACGTACAATTTTCAAAGTAACCTAAAATCAAATGCTAACATCCAGAAATTCCAATTTCGTTTGTTAAATTTTGTTATTGCAGATCTTTTGGTCATGGATTTGGAGGTACGTTAAAATACTGCATAACTTGGTGATGGATATTCTTTATTATTCTTACAAAAATTTGAAGGTAAATGTTTGAAAATAGTTTTACCAATGGCGCTTAATTACTCGAAAACTTGTCTGAACATCCATTGAGCAAAACTAATATGTCACAAAGCGCTGCCGCCTAATGCACCGCACCGACACGAGCGTTATGACTGGTCGTAAGCTACAATGCTCTTATCTGCTTAGCCTGGATTCAGTAGTAAGCTTCTGAAGTTATGATAAAACTATTTAATCCAACTTTATGGCGTGTATTAGTGGGAGTGAAGAGAGTTGGGGCACGCTGCGGTCTCTGCTACAGAGAACCAACCGCAATCCGGCCACCAGTTTGCATCGGTCGCCTTCCCACTTTTTGAGACTATAAAGACCCATGGATAAAATGTTAGTATATTTTTATTAATCTTTATTTAATATAAGAATATTTTTTTACTAGAGTAACGTTTCATTTTCAATCAAACACAGCTCTTAATGATTTTAGTGAAAATTTGTATTCTTCAGAGAATTTTATATTGCAGGCAGCCAGACTCTAGTTTTTTGTCATGAGATTTTTTGGACTGAAGTTTTCAACACCGCATCACCTCCATTCAAACTGTTCTAAAAGAATGGATCGTATTTCGAGGAGTAATTTTGATCTCGCTGTCGCGATGGTAAAGTGAGGCTGAACGACTACTAGAGCATGATGGTTGCTCTATTTGTGCTCTATGAGGAAGGGCAACTACTCAGGCTAATCTCCGCTGGGTCGATACAGCAGTCGTCCCGGAGCTGCTTTGGGGCTGTAGGTAAATCTTGCTCTCGGATGAATGGGAGCAATTTTGCTAAAACTGCTCGTCCTGATCACAAGGGAAGTCACTGCCACTCAGTTGCTGCAAGGCCTATTTTTCCGCTAATTATATTATTACCGAAGATTCGTCTTTGAGACGATGATGCGAAGTCCATCATGTTCGTCTTATAATTTTCTTCATTAATTACATTTGTACATCACTATGACTGTCAAAGGCTGTACCTGAATTTTGTGCTTAGTTTTTATTTTAAAATAGTCTCCTGAAGAAGTCGAAGAAGATTGAATAAAACGAGATTGACATTCAACATTTCTTTTGAATTTGTCCTTCGTAAGTATGCACAATTTTTTTGTTTAGAAGAGGTATGCCGTGGTATTTGTTTGGTATCACATACTGAGGAACTATACTAGGTATCTTTTTGCTAGTTAATCCAGATTCGAGTATTGCAGGGGGTTAGTGAAAGCTAAAGTGAGCTCATGAATGATTGCTACTGATGCTGCGTCCGTTTTTTCTCTCCTTTTCGCTCTACTAAGAAATTTTGTCGCTTCTCTTACATCTTCTTTCAGTACGATATTTATGCAACTAAATTATATTTTATCGGAAACGTTCATACCAATTTAATATTATTGTACCTTCTGAAATCCTTGGCATTTTGTCGTTCTGAGTTGAAAACTAAATGGCAGAACGTTATTTTCATGTAGAAAATTAAGCCTCTTTACCGTGACGTTAAGCGTTCGCTTTCGATAGCTCAATATTATTAGAGTTCATCTATCATCTGAGAACGGAAGATCGAGGAAGCAAAGTAGGCTTACCGTTCACACGCGGGAAGTTCTTTTGCTAGCTTGAAGCCTGACTGATTCTCGCTGCATCTTTTCCAGAACATATAGTAGAGCCCGTTCCAATGGAGCGGAAATTTTTGTTGCAGATAATACGCTTCGTGTTGCTCTGCTGACTTACGAATATATAACTCTTCTGTGAGGTGGACGAACAGGCCTTGTCAATTAAGTCTCCTAGGGGAAATAATTTCTTGCGAAAAAGTTTCATTGCGTTCAGAGATGCATTAATTTTCATAGCTGCACTTGAGGGCTTGCTTATCTTCTCTCGCTTGAATTGTTTACGCTGTAATTTAATGATAGTTTATGAGCGAAAGAGTGGTAATATTAATGGCTTTTCCCTCTGCAAGTTGGGGCTCAGAATTCTGGTATCATTTCTCAGCGCTAAGCAGGTTTGCCGAACTTGGGCTATTTATTAGATGCGTTAAAGCGGCGTTTTAGGCGCTCCGCCTCCTGCCTAATAAATATTTGCGGACGTTCGTTTTGATCATGAGATCTTGCATGAGCTGTCTGTGCATTAGAGTTATTAACGTCGTTCTTGGTCAGATTTATTCTGAATTATTTTTTGGTTCGAATTATTATATACAACAGTAATTACAATGATTTAATGCTTGGTTTTGGTTACAAATTAAGGTTTTAAAAAGAATAAAATGCATTTTAAAATTTTAGACAGCCTCACAATATCTCATACGGAAGAGCATGATATAAAAATTGCTAGTGTAGAAATGCTCACAGTGAAAATATTTAACATACTATAATACTTACATTTAAAAGCACCTAATGCAGAAATATTTAAAGCAAAAATATTCAATGCAGAAATTCCTAATGCAAAAATACCCAGTGCAGAAATAGTTAATACAAGGACCTGGAACACGGACATGAAAATGTGTAGTTTGATTTCATCTCGTGGAAGATGCTCGTTTATTTGATACTGTAACCTCCAGCAGAGTTCTGTCTTGCTTTCCTTGTGCCAACTTTGTTGAAAAAATTTTGAGTGAAGATTATAATGAAAAAGTAGTTCAATGAATGATTTTGTAGTATTTTATAAGGCATTTGTTCGAGTACTCACATTTGGCTCTTGTAAAATTCTTGATCAGAGAAACACGGGAAAAAAAGAGGGAATAATGATCCCTGTGAATGTCCAGTGTTCAACGTAATGGGCTTTGCTAACAATCTTAAATATTCGTAAACCTTGAATATGAACGATTAAAACACGCTCATACTTTCCATTTTGACCAAATGTTGCCCTCGAATAGATAAGTAGATGACAGACATTGTCAAAAATATACGCGTGGTTTTACGATCCCATAATTCCCTTCTTCAACTGTCTCTGGGAATGAAGCTGTCATGCTTGTTTAGTTTGAAAATTTCCAGCTAAGAACACAATCAGCTTTGGCTTCTGAAATGCCACAACCGTCACCAATTCCCCGCTCCAATATTCCTGCGTTGCCAATGTGTTTGCGTGCACCACTTTTATATTACAGTGTTGCATCTCACAAATATTGAAACGCGTAGGTTGTGCTGTATTAGTACAATTTCTATTAATTTGCATGATCTCCAGTTATATTTTCGTTCACTTGTTGATGCTTCTCGGCTAAAGTTATTTTACGAGCTTCCTGCTCCTGATCATATCGTGAAACGTACCATTTATCCGGGAATTACGTACACACTACGTTATGTTGCAAGTCTGCGACCTGTAGATCTTGATTTTCTTACATGAATACTATCCTGAAAAGTCACTGTCATTTGCAGTGACGAAATTCCATTTAAAACGTCGTTTACTACTTCAATCGTCGTGGTAGTAACCGTGTTGAATGTCACAACCTTGCTCACGAATACCACAAACTTGGAGCGAGGAGTATTTTGATGAGCTTGATCTATTCATTGTAGGACCGTGACCCATCTTTTCTGATGCCTGTTGCAAGACGCGCTGCACTGACGGAGCTGCTCTAGTGAACTCCATGTGCAAGATGCCTTTTCATTTCATCCTCTTTGAGTCAGCGCAGTTCACGAGGATTGTTGTTTTATAGACAATTTTCTTTGATGAACGACGTAGAACGTAAACGTAGCTCTTCAAAGCGCATAGCAATTCAATTTGATGGCAATTCATTGGCTGATATTTTCAGTACGGGTGTTTTGATGTTGATGAGTTACAGCTCGTGCATTACAATTAATTTCATTAGAGAGGACAGTAGATTTTGTTTGAGAGTCACTCGCGTTTGTCAAAAAACAATGCAATGAGTGATGACAACAAGAGACATAGGGGAAAACAAGTCTGATAATTCTTACAATTGTACGAGTATGTTCCGAGCTGATGCTGATGCGCAGCGCAGAATCAGGAAACAACAATAGAGAGAGAAAAACAACTATTTTGAGTACTGAGATGCAGAAACCATGTAATATCATTCACAAGTAAAAAATGTGCATTAAATATTGATTGTAGACCAAGTAATGAGAGGTTATGCAGCGTATATACTGTGCAGCATATGACGTTGCACGCACCACAATGTCACCAGCATTCTATTTTGATATTCTTGTCCATGATCATTTAAGTAATTATATATGACTGTGCTTAGAGAAGTCCGCAGTTCGCTACACTTTGGCTCCTATTCTTGGTACGGGTTCGAGCATCATAATACCTCATAAGCTTATACCAAGGACTACATACATGTTAAGTCCGGTTAAAATTGGTATTTCAAAGCATTACAGTGCATTAAACCATTTAAAATTCACTATAAAACCTTATTATCCGTTCTATTGTTTGAAAGAAGTAATTTTTGATCAATTTGTCCGATAGAAAATGTTATGTTACTAAGAATGCAATGGCCTCCGCTAGCGTAGTCAGCTATATGGCAGTGCACGTCCTGTTTATAGTAGTCCTTGGATTGTACATACAGGGTGTCCCAAAAAAACGATACCCAATTTTCATAGGCTGTAATTCAGAAACTATTAAACTTAAAAAAAATTAGAAAGTCACATTTTGTTTTTTTATGCTTTGGTATTATTGATACGGCTTCAACTCGTAAGTTGAATTACGTATGAATACGAAAGCATGATCTTAACCCATTTACGCCGAGCGTGTTCATATGAACACAGTTGTTTTTGTACCCTCACAGTTTTTGTACCCTCTCGTGCCGAGCGTGTCCATATGATCACGCCTCATATTTCAAAAATTATATTTTATACAACTAAATGGATGTCATTTTTGTTTCTTTTACATCCATTTTACCCTTTATTGAAAGTTATAACAAATCTGAATACATTTCCTATTCTCGGCGTAAATGGGTTAAACTAGTCAAGATTTTTACCGATCGAAGAGCCTCCCCATTATGCAACTCACAAAAGAACAAAGAACATTCATCGTTGAAAAGTATTTTCAAGCGAAAAGTTTCCAACAGGTCATTCAATCATTTCAAGAGCATTTTACTGAAAGACAGTTTCCAACAAAGATGACTGTTTGGAGAAATGTTACAAGGTACAGGACCGAAGGAACAAGCCTGGATTTCAACAAAGGTCGATCAGGACGGAAAATAACGGGGCGATCAGAAAAAAATGTTCGAATTGTTCAAGGAGTAGTTACAGAAAATCCGCGAATCTTTGCAAGAAAAAGTGGATTAGATGTTAGTAAATCTACATTCAACAGACTTATAACTTTGGATTTGAAGTGGCATCCTTACAACATGCATGTGCGGAACAAACTCCTCGATGACGATCTTCCTCGGCAGTTGAATTTTGCTCAATGGTTTTGCAAACAAATGTTCGGTTTGTGGACGACATTGTGGTTGGCGATGAGGCCGCTTTTTATTTGAATGACAAAGTAAATAATCACAACGTTCGCACATATGCACCGAAGAACCAACCTCTTAATTTCAACTTTGACGTAGGAATTTCGAGAGAGAAAGTGTCTGTGTGGATGGGATTTTGTGGTAATGGACATGTCATCGGTCCTTATTTTTACAATAATAACTTAAATGGAGTTGAATACCTTGATCTAATAAATAACAGGATCGTTCCAAGACTTCGAGAAACACATGGAAACAGAATCAAGCTAACCTGGTAGATTCAGGACGGTGCTCCTGCGCATAGAACTGTTGCAGTAAGGGAAAAACTGAATGAGGTATTCGGCAATCGCATTATCGCCTTGAATCATCGTATCGAGTGCCTCCCCCCCCAGATCACCTGATTTGACACCGTGTGATTTCTTTCCTTGGGGACATCTAAAGAGTGAGATTTATAGCTCTCCACTGCGCGATACCGACGAACTCAAGCAAAGAATTGAAAATGAGCCCAATTTACTGCAAGGAGATGATGCTCTCGTTAGACAAGTGATGGCGGGAATGAGGAGGCGAATGCAACTGTGTATTGAGAGAAACGGAGGATACACCGAAGGAAACGAACAATAGGAGGAACATTTCGATTTTTTTATTTTAGTGGCATTTTCCATTTAATAAACGGTTGAAAGTTATTAAAAACAGGGTTTTAATGTCATAAAATTCGAAGTCTAACAAAAGTGCGCAAACAGGTTTTCAGTATCGGTCACTAAAAATACTGCTTAAAAAAAACGGTTGGATTAATTCTTCTGAAATTTTGTACAGAGATGGAAAAAATGTTAAAAAACAAAATGTAACTTTTCAATTTTTTGTAAATTTAATAGTTTTTGAATTACAGCCTCTGAAAATTGGGTATCGTTGTTTTTGGGACACCCTGTATAACATACTTTGTGCGTGCCTACCACGCAGACATGACTCTCTTTATATATGTCACGAGCCTGAATTTCTAACGCGAGCAAGAGGATAAGGAAGAGAATTTGAAGTTTGTCTATCCTCGTCAACGAACAGTGGAGGCTTGCCTCTTACCATTTTTTTGAGTAGAATCAGCAAAAATAGTAAGAGGCTATTGCGGCTTAAATTAGATGTTATAGGCAAAGGGAATTTATTTGCTTATTCAACATTCGTGCTAGAGGAGATGGCTAGCGTATTGTAGTACGTGTTTGATACCATGTGTCTTTTTCAAACATGTAGTGCGTGATCAAACGTTATTTGAACAGATAGCTTAATTATGTGGTACTTGAAACAGACTAATTAGTGAAGTGTTACTCTTACTGATGGGATTTTGTTTTCTTTTATGTATAACGTTAACTTCATGTTTCGTTACATACTATGCACTCTTATAACCAGAACGCATTACGTTTTTCTCTCTCCTGGTTTTCATGTTAACTTGTACGCTCTTTATTTGTTTCTAGCAAATTCTTCATCCATCGTTAGTTTTTCCTCTCACGATATTACACCGCATTGACTTTTCTTACTTCATAGCACTTTGCCATTTGAGCTTTTTTGGCTGTGTTAGTTGAGTATCAGTGTCCGTAGTTCATATTCTAGAGCTATGCAATCTTTTTCTTATCTCAGTCCATCATGGCTTGACGACACTACTTTCTGGTTAAGAGTGCGCCTGAACTGGCAGTAGATGTCAGTTATCTACTCCACCTGTATCCCTGGTGCTGCTCCACCTGTATCCCTGGTGCTGCTCCACCTGTATCCCTGGTGCTGCTCCACCTGTAGCCCTGGTGCTGCTCCACCTGTAGCCCTGGTGCGGCTCCACCTGTAGCCCTGGTGCTGCTCCACCTGTAGCCCTGGTGCTGCTCCACCTGTAGCCCTGGTGCTGCTCCACCTGTATTATTTAAGAGCGTGGAATCATAAGGTGTTGAAGCGAAGGATACTACAGGAGTTTCAATATTTAGAGCTTCAAAAGACTCACCCAGCTCACTTCTATTTATAATATTCTATTCAATGAAAATAGACGGCCAATTACAAGATTGTCTCAAAGGTTCATAATTCATTCCAACAGTTACTTCTTCAGACTTGTTGTTCCAACCACTCAAAGCTTCTCATGCATTTACGTATTATTTTTCGTCGTAGTGTCTAAGATATCTGGATTGTACAGGGTGTCCATAAAGTCTCTTATAAAAGTCTCTCATAAAGTCTCAACATCACCTGTTTCACAAATAAGATCTCTGAAACACACAAATGCAAAATGTGATTAAAAACTTTAATGAACACTGAATAAAAAATAAATATAAATAAAATATTTTATCAATTCCATTGGAAATAAATGTTTGAAATGGTAAAAAGACTTTATGGACACTGTGCATTTCTCTTGTTGGGATGCAAGTCAAAATTGAAAGCTATTCTTCTGTTCTAATGGATGAATTCTTGGAAACTTGTCTCACCATATACCGTGTGCTTTGTAATTTTCTATTTCCTATTAATTCGATGAATATTTCTCACAGCAAACGCTACTTCAAGGCCAAAACAACTTCATTTTAATGGTCTCTATAGACTTCCCGTTGACAAACAGAGCACGTTATTTGCCTTCTTTCTTGGAAGTCAGGCAATGTGTTGCGGCTATTCCACTGGGTATTCTCTTGAGATGAGCTGTTGTTGATGGGCAGACTACTTGTTTTTAGCGATAGTGACCCGTGAATCTACTTTCTACAGCCATGAACTCTTGCTGTTGATTTTCCAGATTAGTTTTTGTATGAATCATCAGGACTCCTTAGAACTGGAAATTTTACCTGGAAGGACATCCAAACTTTTGAGTGTGCGAGTAAGGTAGAGGTCATTTCTGAAGCCAAAACTTACTAATTTTATGTATTTGTATCCAGCTGTTGTGGGGTGCGTGTAGTTGTACCTGCAAGAGCAAGGTTTAAAACGAAATTTTGAATCGTATCTGCGACGGCATGGGACTTCGGTATCGACGGCATGGGACTTCGGTATCGACGGCATGGGACTTCGGTATTGAACCAAGAATGGGACAAACGGCTCGTTCCTATTGCCTTATTCTATTCTAACTATACGTAAAGAGAAAGGTCTTGCACGGTGCTTTAAGTGTTAATGAGTAAACAAGATGTACGTTATAATACATGGGAGGGGCCACTGGAGACAAGATGTATATGAAGGCTGCCATACAGGGTGCAGCAACATAACTTCCTTTTTTCATAACCTTTTGAAAGGTAAAAAAGGAAGTTATGTTACTGCACCCGGTACATGAAGTGTGAATATATCATCCCAGTCTGGCTGGTGCTACTGCAGGCAGTTATGTTTGCTCTTGGTAATGCTCTGCAGTATTTATTTCAGCCAATTATCGCAAAAAATTATACATGAGAATTTTTTAATCATGAGTTATAATTCTTGCGACACGAAGCAGTATTGTCTCCTGGGAAATGAATTATTGAACAGAAGTCTAGTGGTAGTTGTGGGGCATGACTCGGAGTATGTTGTGTGAGACCTGTGAGAAAATGGTGAATTAAAGAAAAAACTGATAAATAATGACTAGCATGAAGAAATCAATACAATTAATTCATAAGAAGGGATAGCAAATTTTTCAGGAAAGTTAAGAAAGTATGATGTGAAGAGTATGTTCTGTCGAATAAATATTTTGTGCAATGTCTTTAGAAGCAGCAGACACGAGTTCAAGTGCACGTGCATACAAAGTTTGTGTGTAGATACCTGTTTTTTTTTTTTGCGTGGGCCGTTGTGGAACCTGTCTGAGTTTGTCAGGCGATCGGAAGGGTTTTTGTAGACCTATATAGTCTTTGTTTTCTTTGTATTATGTCGGCCTCTAGGTGCATTTCCTTTGTAGTCGTTGTCGCCTGTTCGTACTTTGTATATCATTAAAATTATCTCCGGCAACCCGCGCCAAATTACATCGATTGTGAAAATAAATTAGGGGTAATGTTCTAATCCCACGGTTTTGATTATTTTCATGTCTCTTTTTGTCTTGAGAGCTTAGTGTTTTCTTCAAACTGACTCGTGAACGATTATTTGATGTTTAACTCAACTCTTCATTGTTGTTCGATGCACAATGTATTTCACGTGAAATATAGAGTTTGTTAAGACAACAGTTAAGACATTATGTAATCCACCTCCAATCAGCTTTGGGTTACACTAAAACTAAATTAATTGTACTTCCTTTCTGCTCATTCAAAACTACTTATTTCAATTCGTCATATTTTTAGCGCGTATTTGAGTTTCTCACGCTAATTTTGAATAATTGCATCCACGGCGAGGAGCAAAGAAGTTTTCCTCCAGATCTCTAGTCTAGTGCATACACGCAGCGATCGTCTGCTCCACAGCTTCTGCAAAAGCGCCTTTGTGGCAAGTGCCAGGCCAAAGGAAGAAGAAGGAGGAGGAGGAGGAAGAGGGGCATCTGTATTTGGATTTGGCTCACTGGATGATCATAAAATTAGATTTATTAAACGATCGGAAGCACGATCAGTGGATATCACTCGCTTCTATTGGCACGCTCCTGGTTGCGTTTGATCACCTGCTGCGTTAGGACATCATTGAAAGCTTCTGAAGCGTGGCTAGAAAGAAATCCCGATCCTAAAGAAATCACGTGATGATATTCTTTACTTTGTACAAAAGTACATGTTATTTTTTAACGTGTGTGAGCACACACTTTTTCGTAGGATCATATGTTTTAATGTAGGCTCATACACGATGTAATATTAAAATACTGTGATGACACCTGCATAATGAAATTAATGGTGTATGTAATGGTAGTTCATGAAAAACATTAGTGTGGACAGGGAACTTTTGAAATTACACGAAAAAAAAACGTGATTGTGAACATATGAAAACTTAAATGAACAAGCGGAATTACAGCAATCGCTATGATGCAAATTTAGTGAAATCAGAAAACATATATATCCTGAAATAACATTTCATACATTGTCATGGGTTTAAATAAGCTGCAATATATCTTTCATTTTGCTAAAATCTCTGTTGATTATTCCCTTGTACAGGAGTCTTCCGTTTAGTCTGTCATAGTCTTAGTTTGAGACGCCTTTTGTCTCGTGCTTATGGTTTAATTGATTGTTTTTTTTTGCCATGCACTCATATGTTATGCTGTAGGTTGTGCATCATGCCAGTATCTTGTACTGTATAGCTCATCTAAATCTTGAAACATTAACCAGAAGTGTGTATGCCAATTGATTTGTATTACGACATCCTAATGCACTGTGTCGTTGATATTACGTTCTGTACCGTCATCTTGCCTATCAGGTTCGTTCATCAGATGAGCATTCTGCATCCAACTCATTGGCTGCCTTGGCCCTTTCCTGCATGCACTTATATGTATGGTACATTTCAGGCAATTCAGAATTTGCTATAGAATTTTTACTAATGGTATTCAAACATGTTTGGTTTACTTTGAAAAGGTTTCTGTCATTCCTTAGAATCCACATAGCTCTGAGAAGTACGAGTACGTGTGTGGTGTTTTTGTGAGTAGCTGAATTGCCACTTATTGACATGGTAATATCTAAAATTCATGAAAGAGAGAGTTAGAATAGTGTGTTGTCCTCTGAGAGACGTGTGTTTTCCCACAGCCGGGCTTGATTGTCTGTGACTGTTATCTAAGAGCGCTCGCTGGACGTGCTAGTGAAGAGAACTCGTCTCGGTTTCCCGCTCCTCAAGTCACTGTTAGCTTCAAAAATACGTCATGGCTGTCCGAGAAATTTTTCTTTGTATTGGTGTGTAGTGTGAGAAAGTACTAGTGTAGTTTCACCTGGAACAACTACAGTACAGTTTTATGATGAACAATGTTTTGTTCAGGAATCATAAACGCTTGGTGTTTGAGGTTATTATTTTACTGATCGCCTCTTTATGTTAGAAAAAAGATTAGCGCAGAACGTCTTCACAGATACAAACTCATGAGACAAATGCTTCTTTGGTTGTTTATTTCAATAAATAAGTAAAAATGAGTTAAGTTAACATAAATTGTCAATGCAAAAAATTAATAAAAAGTTTATATTTTAGATACTTTGTGCTGTAATTGAGAAGATGCAAGAATTGGACAATGAAAAATGAATGCATGCTGCCACCTAGAAATAGATCACGGCTAATAACATACACAATGTCATTAAATATTAATGAAGACATGACTACAGCAGGTGAGGTTCTGTTGGTGGCCATGATATTCCAGCAAAGACAAGTTTCAGCATCAAACTCATGCTAGTGAACCTCATTACTTTACTTTATCGCTGGGATGATGCTGCAGAATTTTAAAAATACTTAATATTGGGAATTATAAAATGGAAGAATGATCGTATAAAATAAGGAAAAGGAATAAGTTAAAACTAAATTTTACAGCCCATATTTGTTTGTAAAGACGTTTGGTTTAATATGGCCTTCATTTTTTGGCAGTTTACTCTCGTCAGGTATATTTTATACGGCAATTGAGCTTTCTTTGTCTCCATATTTAAACAAAACACGAGAAGCTGTATGACTTTTCCCCGTTTTCTCCTATTTTACTAAAGTTATTTCACGAAAAAATTGTTTCAACACTCATTCTCTCAGTGTGCTAGTTTTTTTTTTAATTCGATTTACTCATGAAATTTTTGAGACAGGATCATCTGAAAATTTGTGGCCAGTAATTTGAAGGAATGTGTTCGTGTTACTGGAAGTTCCATGAAATGTTCACTACTTTGTTACCTAATGTCTTGCATCAGTTTTGCTCGCATCCTTGTGCTTACTTAAATTTGAGCTCATCATTTAAGAACATAATTTTGCGTAGGGCTTATGCTTGTAGTGTGGATTCATAGAAGTGATTTTGAGCAAAATACAATTGAATCAGTGCCTGGAGTGGTTAGCTGTAGATTCAGCAGAACTGGCTATAGAAACTAGGGTATTGTGTTGACGTTCAGAAGGATTTATTTACACGTTATTTTGAATGAGGTGCATGATTCGAACGCATGTGTTTTCTTGACTTTGCCTCTGCCTCATATTTACATTTCTATAGATTGCATTTTTCTGAGGCACAGTGAGTGCTCGCTTTTGTAGAGCCCGTCGAAGCAAAGCGTCTAATAAATTGATTATGAATTAGTTTCAACGTACTGTCCATACAATTAGCCTGAGAGTATTGTATGTGGAGTATACGTATGCTCTATTATGTAGCAGAAATTGTATTCGGTTATTTATTGTAGAGCCTAGACCCTGGAGTTCATGTTTGCAAGATGATACAACGACTGCCACTGCTGGTAAGAATATTACTGCCTCTCCTAAGTTAACAAGTACAGTAAAACTTTTATCATTTATCTTGTTTTAAATGTCTGTTTCAACCCATCACTTTTGATTATGTTCCTCATATATTCAACCCCTGTACGTTGGTGAAACACAATGCTTTAAAATAACGAGCATGCTGTCGTGTTTGGATTTCGTTCTTGAAAACTGCTAATAGCTTTAGTAACGAGTTCCCGTATGATGTTACTTCATGTCTCTTGTTGTCTAGTTTGCAGTCCACTTTCACCACTCCTAATTTCAAGAAATGCTCTACTGATACTTATGTGTGTCACCATGAGAGTCCTTAGTTTATATTTACTTTCTTTTTGTTTCGGTAGACAGAACAAAGACATTTCTTCTCCAAACCCCTTGAGGGCTCGACGGCGGCTTGCTGCCTGTCAGCGTGTGCTCCACCTCGTACTTCTGGAGGACGATACGACGTCTTTTTCTAAAGAGCTCGCATTTCTTTTGTTACGTCGACTTTTGACAGGCAATCAGCAAAATGGATGATGTTTCTTTTGTATTGAACTGGATCTGATGCTGCAATGAAATAAAATTCATTCTAGGGCCTCTCGTGGCTTTATTTCAAGAATGCTAAGACTGGGTCGTTTTCCTAATTGAGGCCAATGAACAAACCGCCTTTGATATTCTATACTTGTAGAGACGAAGTCTTGGCGAAATATTAGCTGTCTCTAGACGCAATTTCATTTATCTGTATCTTGGTGCCAACTCATGGGTTTACCACGATGTGTAGTGCAGTACTGCGCTCGAAAAGATGAGTGGCGTTTACTTCTTCCATCAGCAATTCAAATATTTTATGATTGCCGGTTGAGATCGCCACCAACCAAGGATCATTCGTGAGAATGATCGCGACTAGTCCTTAGAAGCCATAGCGAAGTGCATAAATCAAGCGTACGGTCTGCACATAAAGATGATAAGGTACGTCATTCTACTGTTCACAGCTCGCAGGTCTCTGAAAATGCAGTATTCTGCTTGAAGAAAGCTAATGGGACGCTATGGAGACGGTAATGCGCTTTATGTTGACTGATGAGCTGCTTCTTAAGGAGGAATAGCTCTGCTTGTGTGTGGAAGTACCATCATTTCTAAAGTAAGTAGCTTACTTTTCTTCATGCAGGGGCCAGTACCGAGTTAAATTTAATGGGTTTTCGTTTGGGTTAACAGTGTTTGTCCCGGAAGCTGCTTTGAAAAATCCTTCTCGATGTGTGCTATAAACGTACTGGAGGCTAGAAAGATAGGAAATGACTCATGTGTGCCTGAAGTTACTGTATTGTCTAAGCTCCGAACGGTTTATTAATAAACAACGTCTCAGTATTCAAAACTAATAATTATTTCAATGTCCCAAACCTATAAACTATTGAAAGGACCACTATCCATTGGGCTTCCCGCGAGTGAATACTTATAGACAGATTTATCTGATAGCCACGGGAGTGTTTCTCTGTTGCAGTTCCCTTCGTTTTACTAATGCAAGGTTCTTGAATTGTTTTTATGTTAAAGGTATTGATGTGCTAGCTGCTAGTTATTGACCTAACTATGACGATTTTGTGTTAAAAGGTACTGTATTCTTTATCTGTTGATGCATGAAATTTAAGTTAAAATGTTACCAGTTGTTAACTATTACGTCAGTTACCGAACTATCTGATACTGAATTATTACTTCAGTTACTGAACTGCTACTGAATTATTACCTCAGTTACTGAAGTTGCTGCTGCAGAATTATTACGTCAGTTACTGAAGTAGCTGCTGCAGAATTATTACGTCAGTTACTGAAGTAGCTGCTGCAGAATTATTACGTCAGTTACTGAAGTTGCTGCTGCAGAACTATCACGTGTCCAGTTGACCAAGGGAAGTCGTAATTTAGGAGTACGAGCCTCAATGAGCTGATAAAAAATTCAAGAGCAAGTAAGAATCTTGATATTAAGTGATAACCTCAATACAAAATGGTAACTTGAATACAGAATAGAAAATTCCGTGGAAATAAGTGCTTTGTAATGAGGACTTGAATTTAAAGGTTACGACTAAAAATAAATTGTGTACTTCAATTAGCAGAGAGGAATTTCCTTTAGCAAGCCTTCTTCAATGAACGGAGGAATTTTGTCCCCGAAAGGAAAGTTCTAACAAATGGAAGTTCAAATTGAGAAAGGAAAATACAAGTTGGAAAGTTGCCCTAATTTCTAAACGGACATTCAGATTCCTACATAGCAACTTCAATTTTCAAGTGGAATTTCCTTAGCCTGATGAGAATTCAGATTGACGGACAAAACTTTTGAATGGGCAATAAAAGCGTTGCTTAATGAATAAGGCATTAAGTGGTAAGTGAGAGTTGTAATTGGGGTGCAGACATTTTAATTAGCCACGTGAAACTTTTTTATTCAAGTATTACGATACGTTTTTTAGCGAAACGAAGATCCCTTATTTTTACGGCCAATGATCAAAATAAGCTTCCGGCAGTAGTTTTGAGTGAAGTTTGAGCTAATTAGTCCACTTGAAAACTTGGGATAATGAGAAGACGCAGCACTAGGAGTGTCACAACAGGTCAGCTACTTGTTGGAGCCTTGGACGGGCGCCAGCAACCCTCTCGACCTCTCCACTCGAGGGATGATGGGTGTGCCGGGCTGGTGGTATCACGGGCAAAAAATATCTCGTTCTGACCGCCCCAGAGTAATAGGGTGGCTGGCAGGAAGACATGCATATGCCGCCGGCTTCCTTTGTGCGGCTGCCAAAACGCAACTCAGATTTTCTCCAGGCTGCGTGCGGCAGAGAGCAAGTATTTAGAGGGCCCTGTTCTTCTCAGAGGTCTTTTGAGTTTCCTTCTTGTAGCGGATGGTTGCGGCTGAAGAGGAAGAGGCTCATTTCGAAAATATTTATTAGGTTGGGGCTACGAAAAGCAGAAAACTTTGAACTTAAATGAAGGTGTTTTGAGTTTATACCTATCACCAATCGCTGTTTGGCGAAATGGATTTTGTTAAGAAATTTGAAAAAGTACCTACTTCTCAGGAGAAATATATTTTTAGAAATATTCAACTATTTTTAGCAACTCGCAGGTTTTTGTGAATAGAGCTCTGTCCTTGAGGTCTTGCGTAATTTTGATTTTGGTTCTGGACAATGATTCCTTATTTCAGTTTGTGAATAACATTTGGATTTGAACAATTGTTAATTTCTATCTTTAGGGGAGTGCTTTAATACGGACATTTAGGAATAATTTATTTCTCTTGTATTATATGAGATAGCTTGTGTGTACATACAATATTCATCAAAGGAAGATGAATAAGTAGTGTAGTATGAAGCCAATACCAAGAAATTTTCTGATGACAGGTTTATTGATAACTATTGAACCCGAGGCAATTCACCTGTTTCTGATGAACTTATGTTAAAATGAACAAGACATAAAGGTTACCTAGTGCAGTTATTATTAGAAAAAACAGCTGGTGTATTAACTAACTTATTTAGCGTATTTACTTGTACATCGTTGTTTTTGTTAATTAGTTATTTGATTTCTCAGAAATGCTGTCGTTGTTGAAACAGCATGTTTCCGGCCATGACAGCAGAGACAGAAACTTTATGGTCTTTTTGTTCTACATTAATCAATGAAACCTCGGCACTGAATGATAAAAATGAAGGGTGGACAGCACTAGTGGACTACTTGCATTTTTTCCCATGGTAAATATAATATATTTTCCACGGGAAAAAATGCAAGTAGTCCACTCCCGTGCTGTCGCTAACACAGCGCTGACAGAGGCGATTACGATCCAGTAGTTTACTATATGAAGGGTGGACAGAACTAGTGGACTACTTGCATTTTCTCCTGTGGGAAAAAATGCAAGTAGTCCACTAGTGCTGTCCACCCTTCAAATGGAAAGCTAGTTTAAATTGCATTTAAACTATAGTCTAAGCTTGAAAAATTGTAAAAATGTATAAATAATTGTGAAAAAAGTAATTTATTTATACATGAAGGGGAACGCGTTTTGTTAACATACGAAAAATCGGTTAAATAATTTTTTATCACTTATGAATGGTCGCTCAACGTTTTCTGTAACGATCTCTCGAAGTATTATAGATTAAAACTGGTTATTTTTTAAATGTTGAATCGCGCATGCCTGTTTCATACGTTTTTGTAAATATAAAGTTTCAGAGAAGAGTTTCATATCAACGACGTCAAAAACTTATTCATGAAGAGCATCATGTGTGATCTTGGAAGCAAGCCAGGAAGCAGCCAATGGGCTGCGTCACTGACGAGGCGTGAGATGGACTGGAGAGCCGCTGGACTTTTAATACAAATGACTTAAATTGGCTTAGGAAGTGGTGGAAATCAAGAGCAGCAGGAGGGCAGCAGTTGTGATCTCGCTCTCTTTTCAGCGCCAACACTCGCCTGGGATTGATGGTTGACGATGCCCTCCTGAACAGACGCGAGGCTGGTCTGGAAAGCTCCCATTTTTTCATCTGTGATGAAGTGAGCTCTCTGTCTAGTGTGAATTTTTTTCTTGAGAAATTTTTTCAAGAGATTTTAGTGTCATTGATGCGTATCATCTCGAATCGTCTGAAGGGATATGCGTTATTCTTCGTGAGGAAGGGAAAATATATTCAAACATACGGTTATATTTATGGTGCCATCTTGGGAAGGAAGCTTTCGAATAGGTTTTAACAATTTTTTTACCACTAGTGCGGGGCTTCCATGAAAAACAATAATGTCATATAGACCAATCTTTCAATTGTTTTCAAGATATGTTCATCAGAGATTTTGGGATAGGATAGCTAAAATATTTGAAGAATTAACATTGTTTGTTTTAATTTATTACATATGTTGGTCTCGAATGTACACGACAATACGTTATGTGTGCAATATGTACATTGCGAAGATGAGTGTGTTTTCTTTTTGAGATTCCAGTGAAATTCTAATCCAATTTTAATCACATTAGTTGCGATATGAAAGACGGAGTTAACATCACGTGTGCTCGTAAATTAGCCCTCGTCTTTGCTCGTTTCTTCAGAAGGCTTCACGGAAACATTCCCACAAAATCATCTTAATGGGCTTTGTTGAATTGCACCGAATCGTCAGGTTCCATTAGTTGAATTCTTTTGAAGAAATTATTTCCAAGAATTATGCGTATAGTTAAAATAACTATGAAACTGACACAGAACAACATTAAGGTACGTCCAGGCGTCTGTTGATCATGTCAGAAGTTTGATATGCATGACGTGCCTCAAATGAACGACAGTAAACTTGTCCTTCTGGTGCTAACGTTTGTATGCCATCTACGTCCACCGTAGGTCCAAGTTTGCAGGAATTCTGTTGAATATTACTGGAATGTGTGTGTTTACTGAGCGCTCTATGATGTTCCATTTATTTGATTGAGTTTACAGGCTGGTTCTTCTTATATGTATATTCTTCGTTGGTGGACAATTCGTGCACGTTAATGAAGTTACTGAGTGAGGCACAGAAATTTAGCGAGTATTATTTTTAAATCCGTAGAGGAAATGAACTCTTCAATGGCATACAAAAACACATAATTTATTAAATAATGATTCATGAACAATGTGTACAATTTATTCAGTGTGTTGCCTTTTGGCATCCACTACAGCATTAAATGGAGAGAGAATTGAGTCATATGAGCACCACACCGTATCTTCATCTCAAGTCAGCTAAGCAATGAATAGTGCAAGGTGCGGCAATATAACCTTTTTTTAAAGCGCTTTGCTGTGAATAAAGGAAGTTATGTTGCTACACTCTGTACTTTCAGATAAGCAACGCTGCTACAACTGACGCATCGAACATCTTTCTCCAACGCTGCTCATGTGCAAACTCTGACACATTTCTTTGTACTAAAATCCCTCGCACTTTCTTGCACAACGTTAAGTCTCATTTGCCATGTGAGCCGGTGCACCATTTCTAATGAAATTGTATGCATCGCTGAAAGTGTTTCCTAACAAAGTATGTAGTTTTTAGCGAGAAGGTTCACATAAACAACGTGGTTTACTTCACACCGTGCTCAATGAAGAGAAGAGGTGATTTAGATCCATTCAAGGCAACATCTCCATCACTTTAACCTGCTCCTGGCGACAAAGATACATTTTAGTGCTAGCAGAAAAGCTCTTGGACAATTTTTAGCAAAATCTTTTGTTTTATCGAGGGAAACAGATTGAACAGTGAAGATTTTTTCATTCGAACACAGAAATCCTATCAACTGTTCTAAACTGTTTCTTCTTTCAATTTCCTTGTTGTGGTGAATCTTTTTTGCGTCGACCATTATGCAATCTAGCATCGTACATTTCTTGTATTACTTGTTTCTGAGGTTTTCTAACCAGTCATCCTCATCGTTCTGTTAGAAGACTTTAGGTCTCATGCAACTTTTGTCATGCTTCCTTAAGATATTCAGTTTTTTCCTCACATTTAGTCGGCGATGCATTTGGTAGTGACTGTATAGATTTTTCCAGGGATTGGCGTACTGAGTTGTTTTTTCCATGTTGAACAGTTTTTGGTATTATAAACTGTTTTTGTATGAACTTTCAACTGTTCAACAATTTGCCATGAGGCGAATCTAGTTTGTTAGAGTGCAACAGTTTCATATTTTTATCTTCGCTACGTCATTCTGAAAACTAATAGTAAAAATGTTTGAAAAATATTTAAAAACGTGCACAAATGATTAATGCTATGCTCAACAGCAATATTTATGAAATTTAAATTCATACGAAAATTTATGATAGTTTAATTAGCCAACAAATTTTTATGCTACACCAGCATAATATTTTACGTTCCTTCATTTATTTAATTATTAAAATTTCACTGGGTATCACTCGAGGTGTGCAACTGCTTTCTCTTTAATGATGCACTGTGGTACTGAAAATAAAATAAATTGCAACGTTGTACCTCCCAGTAGGGTGGAGGCGAAAAATATTCTCTATTTTTCTAAACTTAAGCTGGGTGTGTGCGTGTGCTTTATTAGTAGTCTCCTCGATGAATTTAACGCCCCTCTCTGGAAGGTACGTGGGCGAGAAGCTGGCTGTACCCCCTGAAAAACTCTCCTAAAAACCCATCCTCCTCACTTAATGGAACTGCTATGGTCTTATATCATGTATCAATGATTTTTCGATCTCATTTAAAGAAGGACAATACAGGTGAATATCTGAACGTGAAATTAATTTTTTATTGTTAATTTTCCGTTATAACATGAACAGTGTCGGCTCACAACACAACGTAGTCTACGGAGTTTGCAACTGAGATTTGGTTTACTCGTTTGGAATTTTTGAATGTTTCAAAGACGTTTCTACTTGAAAGTAAGATATATTTACGTTAATGCGCATTATTTCCATGGCGATAAGTCATTAAAATTTGACTGAATTTCAGTGTGAGGGAGTTTTTACGACGTCAGAACGTTTCATCAACTGCATGAATCAAGTTTATGTATACATGTTTGTGTACATTTCATTTAGACCTTTAATGTATTGCAATTACTTCTGTTTTAGTCATCCGAAACATAGTTTTAGGGTTTGAATGTTATACAGTGTAAACAGTACTGGATTAAAATCCCTGACATTTTCACGTTGGAAATTGATAGATTTTATACTTTCTGATGAAAGGTTTTACTTTGTACCTCCACGAAATGTTGGGAGTCAAACAAAAAATTTTGTGGTCCATTAGGCTGTCTTATCGCTACCGTTCTTTGAAAATCGTGAACTTTTCGTAAATTTATTGACAAAGCTTTCTCGGTAGAATGATAGATGATAAAAGTATCTGTTAGGCATCTTATGAAGCAAGGAAGGATTTTGGTCGGGGGGGAGGGGGAGGGGGGGGGGAGTGTTTCGACACGTTTCGACAAAATGCATCCATGCATTTTTCATTATCAGAAAATTGTTTCCGTACAATGTACACTGAATTTTATTCTGACGCCGTGATTTTAAGCCCTTCTACTCATGTCTTCTCATGTGAGGTTCCAGTTTTTCAAAGTAAGCTACTCACTATCTCGTGTGATGCAAATGGTCACCAAGCATTAACTTCCTGTAAAACATTAGAACATTTCACGGCAGTTTCAGCACTGTTTAGCGACACAAATATCGTTCAATTTCACAGAAGTAGTTGCAGTAATTACGAACATTACTGTACTGCATACAACAAAGGGAATGCCGAGTTCTGAAGCTGTTCATCATCCTATTGACATGAAAGTTAAGGTTAAGTGTTAGTTGTCATTTTAGCTGCCGTATGTGCACGGCTTCAGAAAATTTCACCACCCCTCCGTCCTTTTTATCTCCTTTGCTCTGCATTAACTCTTTCTATTCGGGAATACCAGAGTTGAACCTTTTTCGAATGTTGCCTTAATTTGGTTGCTATAGCCAAGAGTTTAGCCAATTACTTGTACGGTTTGCAAATATTGTCAGCTTCATCACGAATTTGAAGTTTATTTTTTGCCTGTAGGAAACGTTGGTATATCTTTAAACCATTTGTTCATATAATGCATGGAGACTTTTACCAGCTTCTTTAAGCTTTCTTGTCTAGTACAAATTTATTTGAATGAATAATTTACTTTCTTTAACAGCTGATAGATGAAGCAAAAACTTGAATAGCTGCATATTTGAAGCTATTTTTAACTGCTTGTTCATCGCTGACAGAGATTGTATCAAATGTTTAAATGTTGTTCATTTATAACCGAATGCTCAATGCTATGTCGAAGCTAAGTTTGCGGTGAATTTTTGGTCTCTGTTCGAAGTACTTCACACCAAGAGTAAGTAACTCGTGCTGTGATGGCTTCTTCGGAGAGTTGTCAGTAATATACGTCCTTATTTTTGTATTCATTTCACGTACACACCGTCATTCATACGCTTACCTTGCCTCACAATTCATTGTATTTGTTGCTCACAGGGCACCAGATTACAAGAGTCGCTCCTGCATTTAGAAGCGTTGCATTTCCTCGCTGTAGTCTTCGTTCACAACCCTGGTCCACGCGCTCTGTAATGCAGCTGCAGAGCCAGCATTCATTGCAAAGGGAGGAGCGAGTTACCAGATGACCCTTAACTCCGTTTTAGTGTTCGCTTGCATCACATCTGGCTCACGTCCTTCGTAAATTGAGGACTTGTGCTGCCTCTTACAGTGGCTTCATGCCCTCGTCTTATTGTTCTGTCCTAACGCACCTCACACAAAGTCAGAGATGACTGGTGTGGTGCAGATGCGTGGGGAAAGTTTGCTGTGAATTTCCTTTGACAAATTTTGAAAAAAACTATTTTCTTCTTCATAAGAGTAGTGTAGTACTGATAGCCATACGCCACATTAGTAGTACTTGCGTGAGTGCACTGGGGGAGGTTGTTCCATTTTTAGGTTCATTTTTTCGTTCTTTCTCTTCTGTCGTATAACGTTCAATGTTACAATCGCTATTTCTTCACATACGTGGGAAGTAAGATAAAGATTTTTCAACATGTTTACGTTGTCACTGTTTAAACGTCATCAGATTTGAAGACACTAACAATGTCACAAAACTTCGTTAATAGTAAATAACCACAACTTCTTGTTTTCCCTTCTCACTCGTGCTGTTCCATCGCTTTAGTAAACAGAATTCTCTTCTTTTTGGCATGGTTTTCTGTTAGAGTTCTTGATATACCAGAAAAAAGTAAAATTTACGAAGGAAATATACTTGGCTAAGAGGCCATGTTAACACACGTGTTCTAAATGGACTTACTGCAGACACGCGCAGCAATTTGCAGTCATCTTCCTTGCGTTGCGCCGTGAGGCTCCACTTTAGCTCACCGCTTTATTATGTTCACAGATAATTGAGTGTTCACTTACTGCAATTGAGGTCTCGCTCTATTTTTTATTTTATGAGAAAATAAGTGGTAGAAATTTTCTTCTCTCTGGCTCAAAATAATAAAGCCGATGTTGGCTTTTCTTAAACTGTTACACGTGGATTAAATTCAATTTTATTTTTGACTTGAGTCATACTGTGGCAAAATTCCTCAATTCGTTACACGAATTGAAGTACATGGGTAAAACAGCCTTTAATTTCTCAGCTTCACTGGTCCTGATTAGATGTTAAAATGTTGCGAAATTTTTGCATTTGCATTGATGCTACAGCATTCGTTGCAATTTTCAAGTCCCGTGGCAAGTGACACTTGCAATTTACGCGCATAATTTATTTTACCGACAATTTAATTTTACCGCTGGACATTTTTACAAAGTGCTCCAGTTATGTGCACAAGTTCCAGCGAATTTGTATTTACGTTTTGGTCACCATCCGTTTGTTACAAATTCCTGTTACGGATCCGGCATACTAGAAAAAATCCCAACATTTCTAAAAAAAAAATTCCTGGTGTCCTGTCTTTCAGTCACCGGTTTAAAGTGGAAAATTTCGGTGGTTGGAAGTTTGAAGGAAGAATTTTCTTTCTTGCCGTGTCTTTGTAACAGAAGGACTCGTGTCTGTCCCACTAAATTCTTGGCTGTCCTAAGGTCGCTTCTTGGGAGTGATTTGTCGCGCACGCTGAGTGACGGCAAAAGTCTTGAGTTGGTTGGTATTTTATAGGCTCTTGAGGCAGTGTTGGAAGTATTACGGCTCCTTCCTAATGTTTATGACGCTTGAGATGCCCATTTATATTCCTAAGGGGTTCCTTGCTTCTCAGGTTACGCTCATATAGTCTCCTCGAGCTGCCCAGACCTAGTGACCGTCATTCACAAGGTTCACGATCGTGTCACATTCTTCCGTTCCACTTGACCGTCGTATTTCATGCTCTGGACTAGCGGTCTATTGGTAGGCTGTGTTGCCGACTCACTTCGCTCCTGCACATCCTGAAAAATTAGCTTGAAGATACATGTTAGGCCGATGGGTAAGAGACTTTCCCCCGTGACATGTGAACCAGGCCCATGTTGAAGCCTGGCTTGTGTTCGTAAAGAGACTTTAGAAGTCAATGTTTAGCACCGATTTTGTGTCCATAAATAAATGTTCAAAGTTGTTATAGTTGCCGAACGCCAGTTTATGGGTTTGCTACGAGTGTCGAACTGATTTTATTCTTTTTATAGGATACTTTTATGTTTGTAAGGCATTATCCCAAGACTGTCGTGGCCTCTAAAGAAAATGTATTTCTGCAGTGTTTCATTCCTACCTTGTTCTGTGCTGGAGGCTTTTTATGGAGAATCAAAATTGGAACTTCATCATAAGTCTGTTTTATAAAATTCCCTGCCTAAAAAAATCATTTGAATCGGCTTCAACTCTACTTGTGGCCTTATTTGGACTTTAATTTCGATTCCAATTAAACTATGACTGAAATGAGGGTGTGTTGTATTCAAGCCTTTCTCGAATTTTCGTATATTTTATGATTCTGTTTTTTTCTGAGACCTTACCGAAGAGAAAGCGGAGCGTCAATTCAATCTGTTGCGAGAGATGAAATTTCTACTTGGTAGAATTACGTTGAGTTCACTGAAAGTTATAATGTTACTGGAATATGTTATATGTTTATATTGTTGTTCTCTGCCTGTCATCGCGCTTTTCCTCACGAGGAAACATGTGAAATATCTCATGACCATCAATATGTTTGGAAAATTTAGCATGAATTCTATTTGAACTGATAATGTAGTCTATGGTTCAAATTTCATGTATTAGTTTCATGCTTACGTAAACGTCAGACAACTTCAGATAATGAAATATTTATAGTACTGCCCGTAGAGTTTAAAACGTTTTTCCATCACGATATAGACTATAATTGAATAGAATAGAATGAGACGATAGGAACGAGCCTTTGACCCATTTTTGGATCAGTGCCCAAGTCCCATGTCGTAATTCTTGCCACCAATGGTCAAGCACAACTGACAACAGCGGCAGCGTTCCTCGAACCTGGATCTTTCCGTATCACAAGCGGGTTCACTCACCAGTCGACCAAGCTGGTGGTGATAGTTAGCATAGATAGATAGTTAGCATAGATAGATAGTTAGCATAGATAGATAGTTAGCATACTACATGCTAAAAACATTTTACATGTGACTTCTCTCGCAGTGAAGAGTGAATTCGTTGTTTCTCCCTAATCTGCTCGTTATTTTATGCTTTCCTTGCATGCTTGTGATATCCTGGTACTATATCAGTCTTCGAGTTTTGATATATAACTAGGATTAAAATTTTGCGTTCCTGCTTCCCCACCTCGGTTTGCTTCTTTTTCTGCTTCCTAAAAAATCAATAATATAACTGTATTGTGGTGTTGTTATTTTGGTGGCTGTTGTTATGGCTAATTTAATACAAAAACGGTGATGATCATACTGCAATTTAGCCGTGCAATAAAATATAACTCTGTACTCTAGAATATTTCTTCGTCTGTTATTACTGTAACAAACTCGTCCGACCGAACGTTCGAATGAAAACCGCTGCTCCAGAATTAAAAATTTGAATTTTTATCTTGAGCCATGGCCAAAATATTTTGTTGTCGGGGCTCGTATTTTCCGAACTGACAGATGTGCCATTGTTAAGGCATATGACCTTTCCTGTAAGGGTGAGAAAATATCGAGGAAAATTTTTCAATCCAGTTAGTCAAATAAAATATGCGACTAGTCTTTTTCTTGCAAATATGTATTTTCAGAATTTTATATTTACAGCAACGCTCATAGGTTGATTTAAAAGTATTTTATTTTTAATACAAGTAAGCATCAAAGACGAAGCATGTAATGTGTCCTCATAGTGTTAATTTTAGCTGTTCGTACAATATACAGCCGAGAGGGCTCATATTTTTGCTCAGTGGCACCTCGTGAAAGATAAAAATGTGATATTCTAACAAATGAGCCATGAAACTCAAGCCTTATTCTGAAGTAAAAAACAGCAAAAACTTAAGACTGCGCTTCATTTCATTCATTACTTCTTGTGATGGATACGAGTTACAGATAGTGATGAGTTATTTCTGGTCTTTACTCCTGGTGCTTCTCGAATGCAATGCAAAAATAAATCATACATACAGTGCCTCTGATTACACACTGACTTTAGGTTATGACTCACGTACGTGTTCAATATTTGATTAATCACAGTAATTCACCTATTATTTTATGCACATTGTTTGACCGTTCTGTGTAACTTTTTCCAACAATGAATACTTGATTAACTAATTATTTAACAATTTTAGTCAACGCATAACTATCATGTGTTTGCCTTGAGTGCTTGAATAGAAATTTTCCGTATGTAAGGATTCCAAACACCTTCATAATTTGCATACTCCGAGACTCATCTGTGAACAAGAAATTTCTTTAAATTTGTGTAGTATTATTGGTCGTTCCTTGTATTTCCTGCTTCATTCTGGTCACCCTACTAACACCTGTGTCCTGTAAAAACATTTTGCGTGCGACTTGTCTCGCAGCGAAGAGTGGATTCGCTGTTTCTCCTTAATCTGCTCGCTATTTTATGCTTTCCTTGCATGCTTGTGATCAGACTCGAGATGCTTGTGATGTCGAGAAGCTTGTGATGTTGTTTCTTCCTGTTGCTTCTTGCTATGTTTCCTGTATCTAGCGAGCACCACGAGTGATGACGTCAGAACGTTTGAGAAACTGAGTGGTGTTTGAGTTACGCATTAAAGTTGGGTATAGCTAGTTATTTAGGAGGTTATTAACTAGTATTATCAATGCGAGTCAGAACACCTTAAATAACATGTCGTTTTTGTTTGTGAATAAAATGAAGATATACAAGTATTTATTTTGTTTACAATCAGACATTTCATATTCCATGTGATTTGAGCTTACATTTTCATAAGCTTTCAAAACACGCATAAAGTAATTCTTCAAGTTCTTTATCATCTACATCCATAATATTCATATTTCAACGGTTAGATCTCTGGGGTGCTGAAATCATGACCTGTTTCCCATGGCATCATTCTAAGACTTATTCGCCCCAAAATCAAGCAAATTGACGAATTTTTGTTTCCCCAAAATGTTATAATATGATTTTACTTCATCATTTGTAATGCGTGGGACGATTAGGCTTGAATCCTCCATATTTATCTTAAATGATGGAGCTACAATAACTTGGCACAAATTTTATTTAATTTTCTACCATTCATTATGTTAATTACCGATGGCAGTGTACTCTGCCAATAGCTTTTGTTGGCCGTGTAGTGGTAGCTGTTATACGAGTCGCAGGGCACTCGAACACACGATACCATCGCTTGATCTCCAATGGCACCACACAGACGACGTGTGTGTCGGACCTGCGTTAAAGACAGTGTTGTCGTTGCGACAGCGCCGTACAATGGAGCCAATTCTGTTAAGAACCCATTAGCGGGAACCAATTAGCCATGATCTTTCGTGGGACTCAGTGGTCCGAGATGGTAGGGCCCAGATTGGAGCTCCGAGTCAACTCGTGGCCTCGTAAGTGCTATCACTAGACCGTGCTGTGAGGTCGTTAGTGCTCCAGAGTGCGTATTTTCTCTCACGCAACACTCGCTCTTCATGAGCTTATGACTCTCTTCCAGAAGTCTTTCTTTATGCTTCGTTTTCTTAAACGGGTATGAGCACGCTCTGTAGTCTTTGTCTTTTAGTAATACTTGGATCTTAATATCATACGTTGACTGTTTTTTTAAGACTACGGATCTATTGATTTCTATTTGACATCAGCTCAAAACATTCATATTTATTCAGAAATTTGCGCTCCATATTCTGCCACTAAGCAGTTAGAAATTTGGCGTCTCTTCTCCTCACACAGTTAGGATATCAGATGAGAATACATGGGACATATCAAGTATTTTATTCATAACTGCAAACGAATTTTTCCGATCTCCACTTTCAGCACCCTCTAGATCTGTGTTTATTTCTTTGCATTTCTGTAAGCCAGGAAGTTTGTAGTGATTGGGATCCCGATGGCGTCCCGAAAAGAATTGTTCGAGAAGCTTACGCTGCCTCCCTTGCCCGCAGTGCCGACCGAGACTCGAAAACTTGGCGCACTTTTGGTGAAACAGTTTCATGATTGTCACTACATCTGAACGGTAACAGCAGGTGAAGTGTAATGGAGGTGTCGCAAGCTAGTTGCAACATGCAATTGTAATGGGCAAATAATTTTTACTCACATATTTTCGGAAACTTGATTAAGTAACTGAGAATATGGTAAGATTCGTTTTAGTTCACTAGTGACAAGTTACCAAATAGTTAAATAACATCATTCCGGTCATCAGTTTAGTTCTAGTAGGTCAACGACAGCGATTGTTAGCTTCGGTCAGTACTAGCTCTGTTTTGATTCGTGCTGGCTCAGAGCAATTAAAGGGATGATGTTTATGCATTACCCAGACAGCTGCGTACATTAGACAGCTCCTATGACCTTCATGTTGTTGTGTTGCAAGGGGCATCAACGTTACTCCTAAATGTCCCCTTCCTGTTATTGCTTAATGAGCCCACTTTTAGATACATTTGTCATGACAGAAAATTAGATACCAAAGCAGTTGTTGGTGGCCTTATTCGTGATAACATTCATTGTTTTATATTTTTATTCATTTCTCCTTGCGGGTAGTCAACGAGGTATTTTACTCTATTTTTGCAACATTTAGAACATTATAATATCTACAACGAAAAAAATATTCGGTAACACTTGCTTTTTATCCTCGATGATTGTTGTTTAGCAAACTTCACTCAATGACGTTGGTTGAAGTTTCTTTTATATTGTACGTGAATGTCATGGAACTCTATTTCAGCTTGCATCGAAACTTTTAATCCTCATGGCCACTCTAACGTTATATCAAGTTTCAGCGAAGTCTCCTGACTTATCTTGGGATAGTTATATGCGTATACAATCGTGTCACGTGACATATTGAGTAAGCTTTCATTTTGGTTTACACCACAAGCCACAAAAAGAGTCCTTGCCAGTGAGCCTGTATTTCACAACGCTGTCTTAAACTTGCCAATAATTATTCAAAAGTACCTGGGATGTTCAGATTATCCCCAATTTCCCCATTTCTAAAACTTCAGGGGATCACTGTTAATTGGTATGTCATTAATCCTGCAAGGCTGATCTTACAGGGACTTCCATGGCGGCTGGAACCCGTATGTTGGCTATGAGGGAATCACGGCTCAGGTGGTGGGAGATAACGAGCTGCATACTGGCGTCTGTGATGTGTGAGGCCACAGCTGGCTGCTGTGAGGCCACAGCTGGCTGCTGTGAGGCCACAGCTGGCTGCTGTGAGGCCACAGCTGGCTGCTGTGAGGCCACAGCTGGCTGCTGTGAGGCCACAGCTGGCTGTTGTGAGGCCACAGCTGGCTGCTGTGAGGCCACAGCTGGCTGCTGTGAGGCCACAGCTGGCTGCTGTGAGGCCACAGCTGGCTGCTGTGAGGCCACAGCTGGCTGCTGTGAGGCCACAGCTGGCTGCTGTGAGGCCACAGCTGGCTGCTGTGAGGCCACAGCTGGCTGCTGTGAGGGTACAGCTGGTTACTGCGCGCTTTCTCCTGCAGCTAACGCCCTCTGTGTTGCTGCTTCTACTTCCATCATGCTGTGATTTTATGTGTTTTGAACCGGTATACTATTTTCATTTTTGTGCGTTTTCCTCATGCTATTTTTCCCTGTTTCTACAACTAGTATAATACTACTCCCGTTTTATACGCGTTTTCGCTGTTCAGGTTTGTTAACACAAATACTCCTGTCCTACAATCAAGCTGTTTTCTTTACGCGTAATGTTCTTTCTCATATACTGCTGCCTTAGAGAGGCTGAGTGTGTGAATCCCTGATAGTTGCAGGAATTCTATTTCATTCCTAATCTGCAATAACTTTCATCGGCTTGTTCTTGAGTATTTAATATTAATAATCTCTTCGATAGCGTTGATGTGCAATACATAACCACGTTATGGTTTTTTAAGATAACAAGGAGAAATGAATGCTTAAGTAAAGCGTAGATTACACACAGACGTTGTCTATTTTGGTTAGCACATGCCATTGGAGGGCCTTGAATTCACCCTAGCGGTCCACCGCAGCTTCAGCTTCTACAGCTTCAGCTTCTACAGCTTTATTTTGGACATTGCTTCACGTAATATTTGCTCAGGCTTCTCTTGTTCTTCTCCAGGAACACGAGCTGAATATTGTGTTACAGATATACTGCTAACGAAGCGTTTTACGGGGGATAGATTTTTCTCCTGGGTTCTTCTCTCTGGAGGGGCGATGTTAGTGTGCCACTGTAATTGTGGGAATTAGCGTTTCTTGTCATATTTTTAGCTAGAAACTGTTTCACACCTTCTAATGGGGTCTGTCTTCTTTCAGAGTGGAATGAGTTTTGGTTTCCTTTTTTTCCTTTTTCATTATCCCTGAAAAGTGGCTGGTGAATCGACCACTGGTATTATTTTCTTAATTTCCGTTTATATCTTTATCTTAACATCTTGTCTGTTTACGGAACATGCTTGACAGGTTAAAGTGGGCAGTACTACTTCACTCATTTATCTGCCATTCAAATTAAAACTCCACATCTTCCGTTAAAAATAGCTTCAATAACTTTTGTCAGTCCTAATATTATATACCAACGTTTTACAACATTTCACCCTGTACTCTACGGTATTGTCTTTCGAACCCTGTATTTTGATTGACGATTTTATGAACTGTTTCAGCAAAGAGTTTTTTCCTGTATTACTCTCGGATGAAGTGGGCATCCCATGAACTTTGATTTTCACTCATCATGCATTGGGGCAACTTTTATTTGAGCGCAATCACTATATTTGTTTGATGTAACATTTTTTCTATCGAAGCCTGCTCTGTGCTCTACCTTAATCCGAGAAAATCTTCGTTCCCTGTGAGTGCACTTTAAATTGAATCGTTGGAGACATTCATTTTAGAGCTCCAACATATCCTCTTAGTCTGTGACTTGACTGAATAAAGAACAACGTTGATGATTTTACCATTTGTTACCGTGATCATAGTATGTTAGAAATCACAGTAATAACTCTCAGATGTTATTAATATAAATTAGAATTAGTACACCTAAGACATGGACTGCAAACTTGATCTTAATGGGTTAGGAAAGACCTCGCAAGTTTCAATACAAATCGCGGGTAGACTTTTCCCCATTGAAGATAATTTGAGGCGAACAAAGAGGAAATGAGCATAAAATCTCTTATTAATACTAACTCAATACAAAAACAATAAGAGAACTACTTTTTTGGTTGTATATGCGCATGGCATTTGCAATTGAGTACATTTGAAAACACTAGTGAGAGTCTTTCATATTTAATCGTGTTGAAATGATCTTAACATACTGATTATTGATTTACATCAATTGTTGTTCACTGTTGGATTTATGATCAGTAGTTTACAAAGTTTCTGCAGCATTCCAAGTGAAACATTCATGTACGTGATGTATTGAGACTCATGTACGTTGACACTCACACGCTGACACTCTCACACGCTGGCACTCTCACATGCTGG
>VCRD01002048.1:57451-85755 GCA_006783055.1 Trinorchestia longiramus
TCCCACGCTTTCTTCATACTGAACTACGTGGTAACCTAGGAGAATCGGGAGAAAATCACCCGGCATTGTGGTTCTAGGGTTAATGGAGAGTGAAGTTAATGAAAAACCAGGCTGAAATTGTAGTACGCAAACTATGTGGTGAATGAAAACTGAAACATGCTGTTTACGATCCCATGTTTCCATGAGTAATTGTTTTTCACTTCTTCGTTATTGGAGTGGCCTTAACATTCCAATCAGTGGAGCCAACGAAGCTGAAACTGCGCTCGTGAGTTAAGCGTTTTAGTAGATTGAAGGGATAGCTTTATTGGTGTTGTTCACTCGCACTGCCATTTATACAAGTGAAATATTTACTGAAATATATATTCCATGAAATGTGCCATGTTTAAAATTTAGGAGATCAGAATTTCCATGGGAATCTACAAAGTTTACTGTTGTTCCTGTGTATTCGGTGCTCGCTGCTTTTGATTTTGAAATAATGTTGCTAGATTGAGGCAATCTGCCTGGCCTGCATCGCTGCGTGTGGTGACTCCCGGGAGTTTTTTGTTTGGTTACGTCGTAAAGCTTTATTTACTTTCCTTTTCGTTCCAACTAGGCAAGATTAATGCAACAAACGAAGAGCTTAGTGTACATACTATTGGTATATGTACGACCGCAAGATTTAGTCTAGCTACCAGGATTCTTGTATCCCGGGATTCAAGCCACAGAATTATCAAGCATTTCAATCCAGAAGTCCATGCGGGCACCCGTTACGCTTTCAATATCCGAAATGTCTCCTCTTTCTCTTGCTGATTGAAATGCCTGGTTTACAGCTAATGAACACGCAGTTTGCGGAGTGAAATTTTCTCTCTAAATTAACGAAAGGAATATTCCCGTATTTATTAACCTACTCGTAGCTTAATCCTGAACGTGTTTTTTCATTTCCGGCAAAAATTTTGTGCATGGGAACTGTGATTGTTTTACCTAACATAAATGATCATTCCTCATGTATAGCTCCTGCTTTTGATTTCGCAATCGTTTTGCACGACCTATGCTAATGATGAATAAAGAACACATATGCAGGTCTCGATTCCAGTTTTTGGTGAAACTACACGGATGGAGAGGTGCGTCATCATTGTGTCTGTAGCCGTCCAGATATATAGAAAGTTAATTGCTATCCTACGTTAACAACATCTTTTGCATCGACTCCAAGCATTTGGTTTGTAAATAATGGGTTGCATATTTAGATCAATTTTTATTTATGCTTAAGGTTCTTTGAAGTAACTGGTCAACCTCGTTTGTTTAAGACTCCTAGTGATTTGATTTTTAGCTACTTGTCAACTAAGAGCGATAGTTCGAAAGAGATAAGGAAAGAATAACAAAGGTGCGTATGTAACTCGTGTAGGTCTTAGTACACAAACATAACAATCCATAGTCAGCGCTGTTACATCGTCAAAATAAATTTAATTGTGTAGAACTGTAGCAGATATCAGATAATCCCGGTCATTGGAAAGCTCAATGTGCAACACTGTGAGCTACACGAAACATCATTAATGTTATAAATGAAGAAGCGCTCAGCATTAAGTCTCTGCTTCAGGTAACTCAATCATTTTTGGATCCTCGAAGCTATGCCTTCCCCTTCAATCCCCTTAAATAGTTCTAATGTGAGATCACATGACGAGGAGGAGCTCAGCTATTAATCGTCGCACGTCTGGGTGACGGGCCCTCGAGGGAAGCTACCCTCGTCTGCCCAAGTGCTTGCTCTGATCCATTTTAATGATCTGTGCGATCCTGACGCATGCTAATTTAGGGACACACTTCAACGAGGACTGTGGTGCTTCTGCATTGCGCCTTCTGTCTTCAGAGAGCCGGAGTCGCGCTCTCTGTTGTCCGTATGCATTCATGGAATTATCCCCAAATGTCTCTAACGCTTGTCATTTTTAGTTCTAAATCGTTATTGCGAAGCACGACGCGTTTATGCCACATGAAGCTATGAAGTGTTTGTAACGTTACGATCATCTCATTTCTTTATAGTGCATAACTTGAGAGGGTAATCTGATGTACAAATGAGGGCAATCATACAGAATGTGTGGAGGATTTGTTTATGATGGTCCTGACCATCTTTGAAGAGGAGGAGGAGGAGGGGGTGAGGGTTTGTGGAAATCTAAAACAAACAACAAATAAAAATGTATATTTCCAATAAAGTTGGTACGTTAGAAATATAACAGCATTGGTTTTTAAAGATGCCTTATCATAAAATCCTTAAGTGGTAGGTTCTATACACAGTAGATGATAGAACCGCAATACCTACGGGTATACGTAAACATTCACATAAAGCGCTACTCAGAAGCAACTCTAACCACTCACTTTATAATCTGTAGGCTTCATGGCATGAGGCTGTTGTGAGCTTATTTTGGAGTTGGGTGTCATCTGGCTTGTGTTCCTCTTTCTCGCGAGTATTGCTGGCAACCACCATCTAGCATTACTACCGTCGTTTCTTCATCTACTATCTTATCTTCATTAGTTTTGCCATTATTACGAGGATGCTCACCGGTGCTGATGTAACTACGAGGGACAGCGATAGTGAAAAATTCAATTTGCTGTCTTATTATTACTCCAAGATATAAAGTAAGTCAAAAATGTAGAAATTCCCTGGAACGTATGGAGAATTACGGGTATGCAAAATTGGAAACGTAGAAGCAGGAAAAGAAAAGGCCAAGCAGAAAGCATGAGAAAAGCTAATAAATATAAAAGCTTGTCCGATACACCCAATCGACGGTTGAAATTATTGACCAGAAATTGTCCGAAAATACATTTGTAACATCATAGTTATGGTAGTAGTTATACACATAGATTTAGAACATTGTTTTTAGATGTTCTCTCTCTTATAGCAAGTATCTTTAGCCACATTTCTTGGCTCTTAGTGGATCGTGGCAATAATTGTGGTTGGCTCGTGGCAAAAATTTATTTATTTATGCACGCTAGGCATTAGAAGCAAGTAAGTTTGAACAACCATGTAATTAAACTTCAGGAGTGAAAGAATTGATTAAAAACTCTTCCTGTGGGCGATATTTTTCTCTCGTAAACGGCTTGTTTTGTTTTTTATTTTATTCTTCATGACCTCAAACAAGCAATTCGATGTCGCCAAAGGCATTTCTGTGGACTACGTAGCTCGGCTATGGCATCAATTGTTAAGTAAAGGAATGGTGTGTGATACTTCTAATCACGTAAAATTCGTTTGAAATTGACGATTAACTCGTTATTCAATTTATTTCAGAAGTAGTTACAAATTATTCCTTATTTATAATTCAAATTTTTAATCGAGAAAGAAGTGTTTCTATATTGCTCAATAGGTCTTCATTCGCAATTTACCTTCCCTCAATTTGAGCTTATGTTTGTTCACTACCGCTGCAGTTTGGTGGAGATGGGTTAGGGCTAACATACACGTACTTTATTTACAGCAAGTCTGATTAATTGTATGCCCTTGCTTGAGCAAGCTTATAGCTGACCAGCCGTTCAAGTCTGGAGACGATAGATTAGTTACTCTACGTCAGAAGTGTTGTGCTCTGTGCAGTGCTCAGAGAATACCAGGATATTGAAGTTGTTAGATGTCATCTAGCTGATGCTGGCTACGATATATTGAATACAGAAAGTGTGGTTTGAATCCAGAAGACGATGTTGCCACGAAATGCACGTGGGTTCCTGAAAAAATTGAAGCTTGCAATAGGAAGCAGTGACTTGCGTTGGTTGTATGATTGTAACAAGTGCTGTTGGTTGACCAAAAAGTTATGTATTTACGAGCTTGTGCTCTGGAAAGTGTAATGAAAGACTCTGAGTATCAGCTAGTAGGGAGCAGAAGAATTAATAGCATCAAGCTGAGCAACACAGCCTCAACCTTAAAGCTGAGTTGAGCTCACCGTACATCATGGTATTGACCTAAGAGTTATTTTACTAATCCATCAAGAACGAACATAACTTGGATTCTAGAAAATGCTCATTTCATTCAAGACTAAGGATTGAGAGCAGGCATATTAGAAACATAAATATATTTTCGAGCATTGGACTGAGTGTGTTCTTATGATAGTTTTGTAAACTTATTTTGACGCTGAATAAGTTTGAAGAGAGCATTAATCAATGCATTTTACGTAAAGTGTACGGCCGCTAGTGTGAGTTTAGCCGTGTCATCTACCCATGCAGCTGCCGGTCCGAGATAGTGAGCTACTTAATTATCCAACTTTTTCATTTACGAGAATTGGTTAGGATGATATTCTCGCTGTAGAAAATTCCTAACAACGTACAGATTTTTTTGATAAACGAATATTCTCTTCTTGAAAGTACTTACGCGAGAATTAAAAAGATTCTGAACTTTTTCACGAGTACTTCGTTACAAATTTTTGGTCTAGAATTCAAGGAACATAAAGTAAAAATTTAAGTTCAACTGATCCCAAATTTTTGTGGTGTTTTGAAAAGTGTTATCCGTTATTGCCTATTTCACTGTAATTTTAAGATATAAAGTAATTACCGTTCACGTTTGCAAAAATAATTTTTGAAATTCAGTTTGTATTCAAATTAATTTTAGTCCTTCAAGTTGAGTCTAAAATTAAAAAAACTTGGATTTATTTTGCGCAGCAGCAGCAGCAGCGTAAACACTTGACAATGAACGTAGTGCTTCAGTGCCTTCAAAAATTGACGATGGCCAGTAAATATTATTGACTTGACTTGCAGTTCAGGATCTTATATGGATTAATATTGTGAGTATTTTTGTACGGGGTGTACCGCGATCGTTGCAAGAAACAACGCTATAGGATTTTTCCCAACAAATGGAGTTTTGAAAACTGTGCATAACTTGCTGGACAACATTGAAAGAAGTTGATCAGAATACGAATATTCCATTGCAAATGGTTTCTAAACTATTAGATTAATTTCATTGAAACTTGATCTCGGTAAAATTTAACAAAATTGCAACGAGCTCGAAACGAGGGGTATATGCAATAGGTTCCGAATGATATTATCTATTTGAGGGAAATAAACGAATTGCTTTTTCAAATTAGAAGAAACTAGGGCCCATGAACAAGTCGTGAAGATCAACTTGTGCTTTCTACTTCAGAAGTCAAGAGGAGATTATGAACGGGACAAACAGATTTATATTCTAACAGAATCATGCTTTTAAATAAGGTTTGGGCTGGTGGCAACATCCTTGATCCTTTTAGCAAGGCAAATACTGCCACGGTGTTTTTACAGAGGCTTTCTTTCACTCAGAATTAGTTCATTATGTTTGAAGCAATTTATAGTAATATCTATCACTCTTCAGTCCCAACCCTCAGACATCTCTCATTTCCGAGCAGACATTGAATATCTTTGTCTTTTGTCTCGCTCGGAATGAGCGTCTGAGAGAATAAAGGACCGTCGAGGAACCCAATGGGAGAAAAGGCAATTAAAGGCTGAAGGAGTTTAATAATTTGTACTTAGGTACTTGAATATTCAATAAGTTAATTCTGAATTCCTCGCTGCTCTCGCTCACATCTTGACATCGAGTGCTGGCGTGAGTTCTTGTGCATAGAGTTCTTGGCAGTGCGTAAGTTGTTTGTACCCATCCAGTCTCCAAACAAGATGACTGGGTGCTTCTCTCTTCGCTCTGCTGTTGACTGCGACTGAAGTTCTTCACGCGAGGTCTTGTAGGAGGTTTTGACTTTATGACCGCTTTCTAGGGAATTGTTGGCTTTGAAAATGGTCGGTAGAGAGTGATCAACCTTGCCTGTCGGCTGCTTTATGTAGACGTTCGACCAGACTCAGGCGCTTGATGTGCTGAGTCCGCTCGCTTTGCGGTAAAGCTACAAAGTGAAGCCTCATATTTGCTGTTTTTAAATTTTCTGTCTTGTTCGCTCAATGGCTGTATTGAGGTGGCGGCTCACCGTATGCTATTGTTACGAGATAGTTTGTGGTGTAAGCTAGGCGGTTAATGACAGATGTATTTGACTTTGAAGCTCATTTTATATGCGGGGATAAATTTCCATTCAGTGCACATTCCCCATTTCTAGATCGTTCTTTTATCATAGATTCCATTTTGCGTACATATATTATGTCCCGTGTGGATATACGAAGACTGTTTTTCAATCTCTGATCGGCTATATAACAGACAAAATTTTAAAGTAATAATTTTATTCCTAAAAGGATATACTGCAGGGTCATAGTTATTTCACTGCATAATTGCCAAAACGGTTGAGGCATTTGTCATATCGTGACACAAGCTTCTAGATGCCTTCTCCAAAGAAGTTAGCCGCCAGTGAGGAGAGAGATGTCTTGACGACGTCCTGAAGTTCGTCGTTGTCGGTGAAGCCTTGGCCACTTTACCATGTCTTCAAGTCTCTAAAGCAGTATTTCTCAAAGTGGTCCGTACCGCCATCCTGGGGCCGTTGAGAAAATGCAAGGGGGCGGTAGGAGGGTATGCCTTAAATGGGGGCGTATATTACTGTATAATGTACAGTAATATAATCATTAGGGGGCGGTGGAAAATCAAATAGTGTCTTAAGGAGGCGGTGATTGAAAAAACTTTGAGAAACACTGCCCTAAAGAGATAAAATTCACTCGGTGCTAGGGCAGAAATATACGGTGGATGATCGAAAACTTCCCACTTAATCGTTTAAGAAGGTCTTTTGTTGCGTTGGTACAGTGTGGGCGGGCATTGTCATGGATCAAAACCACGCCTGACGAGAGCATTCCTCTTCATTTGTTTTGGATGGATTTGCAGAGACAACATTAAGTTTCCTAATAAACTTCCTCTGTTATTGTTGTCCCGTGCTGCAGAAGCACCACGCTGCACCTGATCAACACGCTAAACAAGGCCTACCGTAGCAGAGACTTACACCCATGTTCACCTTCTTCATTGACGCCAGTTCGTTCTTCGTTAAATTTTTTGTATCATTCACGTACACTTTCTCACTTATAAAGTTATCAATGTACATCTCGCTTATTTTTTGATGGATTTCAGCAGCACTACGTTCTTCTGCTTGCACAAAACAGATCAAACTTCGCAACACTCATTTGGCGGGAGCATTGGTCGTAGCAGCCATGTTCAATTGCCCGAACCTCGACTACGACTGATGCATTGGAGCGTCATAGTTATGTAAAGAAATAAGAAACACCCTGCAGTACTTTTGGTAGTAAAAATATTACATCATGTAAATTTGTCTCTTTTCTTTCGTAGCTCATCGGACGTTCAAAAAATTACCCTTGTAAGTAACATAAATATCAGTTATAATTCAAATATTATATCTAATCTATGTACATACTTTCAACCTAGATACCATAAAAATAAATTCTCATCTAGTATTCATTTTTTATCCAAACATAATTTCTTGCCAATATTTAATGTTCCGTTCAAGATTACTTCTCGGATACGGTTTAATTCTTATATGCAGGATGTATCTCCTACGCAAGTTATTTCTCATGTGTAATTTATTTTTCATATACTGTTACTTTTCCTATTCATTTATTTTTCATAAGTTGCTTACTTATCATATGAACTATATTTATCCTCCATATATATGTTATTTTTCATAAGCTGTTTGTTTCTTACGTACACGGTTTATTCTTTTATTCCTTCAATTTTTCGACTCTTCGAGGTACTTAATGAAATCTTTTTGCCAGCTGAAACAGGCTGTCCAGAGCCGTTGAATTTTCACGCTCTACGTATGAAATTTTGATAAATCCTTGCTTCGATGAACACCTTAACTGAGCAAACTCTGATTACACTCTTAATATTGTCAAGTAATCATCTAATTAAAATGGCAGCTCTTCAGACGAAAAAGCAGAGTTGCCGTTACTGCTTTGGAAGCAGCTTAGCAATGCAGCCTAAAATTCGTTCTCATTTTATCTAATGTACAAAATTTTGACGCGTGTTTGTGTTTCAGGGCGATTATAACATTAAGTGCAGAACTAAGCAGTGGTAGAAACACACTCCTACTTCTCTGATGATTTTATACATGCGTCGAAGTTCGCAGTTTCTTTTTTCTAAAGCTTGTGTATCTTGGAGAGATGAACAAGTAAGCTGCTCATCTACAATGGAAATGAGCCACATTACCAGCACACAACGAACTTTCAGTTCTAAAACTTCTCTGAATTCATGACTCATTTGAGTGAGGTTCTTCGAAGCATCACTAGACTCAACATTACAAGCTTGTGATAATCGCCGTACGTGGCCATTATGAAAGTTTTGCTTGACTGAATCATCGGCGCAACGTTGAATTCTTTTTATTTATTGAACTCGTATGCAAATTAGCCGAACATTTCTATTGAAAGTTCGTGAATTATCCTTCTTTTTCCTCTTTCATTCGATGGTAATTTTTTCGAGGCATGCCGAAATGTAGAGAGAGCCGACTTTGATCTCATTTACTGAACCGCCTCTGAACTATTTTGAGAGCTCAAAATCTGTTCATGGTACTTTTTTAGGAACGAATTACACAACAATGATTCGCTGGATCATTGAAACCATTTTTACCACGAATTTAAAATCATTTTAGCTTTCACAGCGGGACTTTGATGATTCCTTTCGACCTAAAGCAAGCTGACGCGACACTGAAATACGAGTACATGCGTTGAAGTGCTATCCTTAATCTCTCGTTTATTATCATCCGTAGTACAAAGTTTCGTTTTCGATGTAGAAGCGATGCGCTTATAACATTTCAGATTGTGCTCTCCATGGGTCTTATATCTGTGCATGTGAAGAAGAACAGGCAGCGCTGAGGGGATGTTTTTGCCCTAGTCGTGACATCGCCTTGACATCCGTCAGAGTGTGGCGCTCTCCAGTACCCCCTCCAGTTAAGCTAAAACAAGAGTGTGAGAATTGCTCAAGCTAATATGTTGTACAACAGATGCCTTGGCAGAAAACATTCGAATATCTCTGAAGCTAGCTGTGTTATGGCTTCTGTGGCATGCAAATCAATTACAGGTGATCTGGCCTTTACCATTATGGAAGGTAAATACTATCATCGAACTCAGTGGAAACGTCCGTTTTGTCAGGCCTCTGATTGACAGTTGCCAAGGTTCTAGACAAAAGCAGGTCTCGCTCTCTGATAAAGTGCTTGTTCAAGATAGTAAGTAAAATTCTGGAGGTCTCTGCGTATGTTTCTTACTATTTGATCCGCATTGAAATTGTGCACACACCAAGAACTACTTACTTTATAGTAGTCCTTGGCACACACTCAAAATAATTGCATCCGTGTTAATTTAAAATTTTCCTTTTCAGCTTGTACTTCTGATGTCTTTTCACGCAGTTTTGAATTTTAATAGAGTTCATTCTATTCGCAAACTTTTGTGCACTTTTTGATTTAACTGAAATATCCACGTTGGCATTGTAGGGGTATTACTCCTGAGTGAGCTGCAGGTGTGTGTTTATAGCTGCTAGAGTAAGGCCACGTCTCTGCTTCCTTCACATCTTGCTGCTGCTCTCTACTACCAGGCTTGAATAATTGCCCTAACCTATGTCACCGACCGGTAAACGAGTCGCCAACTATTTAACGAAGCTATCTTTACCAGATCTAATAATATGCGAATTTCACATCGTTAGTGGTGAAAATGAGCTTAGTTTATCACTTAAGGGTTCTTAAATTATTTGCATCCAGTACCTCCGACGGCATTGGCTTGGTCGGCGAGTTCTCATTTTGTAGTGGAGATTCAGCGAAATTAATTCTATGATAGCGCCATTTGATGAAAATGAGTTCCATTAATTTGAATGAAGCTCGCTAGTTGGAAACTGCTTTCTTATTCATTAGAAATTAAAGCTGAAGCCTCGCGAGAGATTTTTGGTTGAGGTGTTGAGTACTAAGGCTTCTGAATCTTTGAACTAGTTTCAATGGACTTCAGTTTCAATGAACCGGAACTAATTTTTCGCTGGTGTTTTTTTCGCATTATTCTATCATAATTATAATTTTCGTTGAAATATATTTATTTTCTTTAAAGAATAGAAGGAAGCGCTGGCGAGGATTTTTTGGCCGTACAAGAAATTTAGAAAGGAAATACGTATACATACTAGAATCCTTTCTAGAATGTCTTCGACACTTAATTAACGTGACGTAGATACTTCTACTAGTCTACCGGAAAATTAGCTGCGACATACTGCAAAATTTGCTATCTTAATTTTTCATTTAACGAAGCTTTGATTTTCTAAGTTTTCCTTTTCTTTTCCTATTTCGTGCGGTCGCCTATAATTTAATCTCTTGCTCGACTGTCTTCGTTCTTGTTACATTCTTATTTTGTTTCTTCATTTTTCTTCCTTCTCTTGGATACGCCGCGCCTTCCTGCCATGACATGCGACACTGACGTTTGATCTCTTCAGTGTGTCCGGAAAGTTTCATTTTGAATGTACAAGGTGCGGCAACATAACTTCTTTTTTTAAATACGTTTTGCTTTGAAAAAATGAAGTTATGTTGTTTCACCCTGTATTTCACTGTGACTATCCACCTAAAGCGGTTTTCATAACTAGAAATCGATCAAAATTATCATAAATAAAATGATATTCACGATGAAAGTGGAAAATTGAGTTACAGCAGCCTGAGCATGTTTTACCATCGAATTTTAGGCGTCAGTGTTCATTTGCTCTGAATGCTGCGTATGTGAATATGAGCATTTATACTCGTATGTCAGAGGCTGCAGCATGAAGCAGTTCACTATGCCAATCACTATACACAATTCCAGTGCAGTTAAAGATGGAATTATCTGAAGTATACCAACCTTATGAAGGCTGAACTATACTTAGCAGGAGGCTTCTTCTTTGACCTGCTAACAATAGAAAAACATGAGAAGCTCGAGCATATGTATTGTTAGCTCTCAGCGTACATTTTCTTACTCTGATTTTTAAACCCTGATTATTATCGACCATGCCTTCAAGTAATTCATTATTTTCCTGCTGTTGTCTGTCTGGTATAGCAGTCCTCTCTACCGCTTCTTTATTGGCACTCCACGTAGCACTCATAAGCAAGCCTGACGACTCGAGGCTGCGTGTTCAATCTCAGCATGCATGCATGCATGCATGCATGCAGATCCTTTACGTGCCTTGAGATAGGTAAGCGTTAAAGAAGTCTGGTTTTATACCTCACACGTGCAGTAAGAGAACATGCGTAGACGCATGTACGGATGCCGACACTCCATTCTGTACAGCGTACGATATTTGTGATACTGCAGAAGACGTACACCCACCATGCAAGCTGTGCGACAGCATTACTAGCAAGGGGAAACAGCTGTATGGCGGCACATTTAAGTTGAGCTAGTCTTCCTAACGTTGCATCACAGAATTATTTATACTGAATGTAAGAGCTATTTAGTTTATATCAAATGAAGGGTACGTTTCGTTCATGTACAGTATATGCAGTATTTATTTAATATACGATAATGCTGCGGATGTTACTTATCCACGCACTTTATAGTATTTTTTGAATTTCCATTTTGAAAAATTCATCACAATTTACAAAATGTATGTTTTTTTCCATTAAAAAAATTGTCGTTTGAAATTGTGACCGTTAAATTAATTGACTCACATGAACTATTCTAGGGGGATTCTCGTTATTTAGATTTTCGGATCAATTAAATGAACGATTTTTAAAATTGTTTTAAAATCTCCTCACCAAGAAAAATGCTTTCAATTTCATATTTTACTGACGTGAAAGGTACGAGCATGGAAAAAATAACAAGTGCCGGTTCCCCAAAACTACTAACAGTTTTTTGCTTCCCACCCTTCATTTCAGAAACTGCTGCTCGCTTGTGCTTTATTTTGCAGTATTGCTAGCTGTCCAACTTTCCGGAAAGATGTTGTTTTCAAATTGACGTTGGAGTTAGTAGTTATGATACCATTTTGCATATCTATATTTTTTGAGAGGCAGCTAACAATTTTTATGCCGTCTCATAATCGTAGGCTTTCCTGAAACGTTCGAGTTTACGTTATTGTCTTTGTTGTCGATCATCATTTGCAGTCGTTCACAGCTCGCTCTGTTGGAGTAAATTTCACGAGTTACTACGGCTTGTCAGTGAATTTCTCACAGCTCAAGTCTATTCATTAAGAACATGAACGATTACTGAAAATGAATGAACCTCAATATCACCTGGTTGAACTCGTTTTCTGGAAAACTACTTGCACGAAAGGATTTCTCTGTGACACAGCAACGTAGCCGTTGATTGCGACGTAATTTTGACCATCTTAAGTTTAGTAAAATTATTTCAGTTCATGCATTTTTCCGCTGCTTTGAATTGTTTTTGAGGAAATTTCATTGCAACTTTGAGTGGTTTTTGCACATGTGGGTAATTGACTCATGGCTGACCGCCACGGATGAGCTCTCGTTCATCGCTCCTCCAATAAAGAAACACCAGACGAACTTCAATATTTTCATGTCAGTTTGCACTTTTTTGGCTCGCTAATGAAACGCTATCCCGCTACTCACTCCATCTTTGTGCCGCGCCTGCCTTAACTTTTCTCCTCGAATTATGAGGTACGAGCTGCAGCAGAGCTCTGCCTTGCTTCTGGCAGCCCCAATTTTCTTACTTTGAACCTCGTCGCCATCACTTCTGATCGTTTTTCCTTGAGGTGCTATCTTTTGTCCGCCACTTGAACATAAATTACACGTCTAAAAAAGTTTCTTGACAGTGCGGATTAAAATTCAAATTATGAAAGTTATTCCATCTACGTTTTTTTGTGTTCCTTTTTGATTTGCATCGTCAAATATACCGTAAAGAAATGGAACTGAGAAGCTACGAGGTCTGCTTGGTTATTGGAGCTTGAGCGTTTAGTCTGCTTCATCTGTCATCTGTGCAAGAATTGTGGAGTTGAACAAATATTAGAAATTATATCATAAAAATGGAATTGAGATTGAACATCATTTCAATTTTCCGTTGGTTTGAGGCTCTGTGAGTGATTATTCGAAGCTCTTTTTTGGAAGTGTCTTGACGAGCAGATTTAAAAAAACATGGAATTATAAAGAAACGAGGACCACCCAGCTAGACACCACAATTTTCTACTGAAGACTGTTGTGAGTTTATTTTAAAAGTTCTGTGGTTTTATCAGTCCATGCTCTACTTTCGTTTTTGATGAAAGAGGATCACCGCGCATCCGACCTCATGCTGCCTCAAGTATTCGATGGGAGCCTGTGCGTGAATGCTGCCTTAACTTTAGAGGGTATGGGACATTGGTAGTTACCGAAAAAGGAACCAAACTGCTCGATCCTGTTGTCATATTCTATTCCATTTTGTTCATGTACGAAATTGCTTCATTTTCCTCCCTGTGAGATGTTCACAGTAGCAGTGGAAGAATTACTCATGCGTATGGAGTAGGCTATCATGAATTTCATTTATGAAATTCCTGCTACTATTGTCACAGTTCATATTTGTACCGTGATTGTTTGTTGTAGTCAATGCTCTCATTGATATTGTTATTATTGTCCTTGCTCATATTAGTGCCATTATTGATTATTCGTATTAATGGGATTGTTATTTGACACTTATCATGATTACCATAATTGTTATAATTTTAAATCTAATATTGATTCTGTAACAAAGTGCTTAAACGTGTTATGTACATAGTACGATGTCAACGATGTATACGCTGGTGCTATGAAGGGCTGATACAAGACCTCGACAGCGAGAAAACTAAGAAGAATTTTCTTCTGTGACTAACAAACACTGTGAACTATGCTATCTTCTGGTATTAGGTGGAAATGCCTGGTATATCATTTATTATTTGAATATTCATAATAATATTAATTATAAAAGGTATCAAATATTCTGCGTGATATTATTGCAGGCGAGTTTGTCATGCACCAGTAATTGAAGAAAGAAGAATGTTGCAGATTTCTCGTGTTTGCTTAGCGTAATGGAGAACGTGGGAGTCATCAAAGGTGAGTCTGCATGCGCTCTACGATAGCCAAGAATTGAATATCTACTACGCAGACAAAAACTGCAGTTGAATTAGATGCATGGAATGTACAAAGTGTAATCTTCAAATTTGTCATGTATTATTTCTGAATAGTTTTGTTTTACCTAGAGTTCACTATCAGTGTATATCTATAATAATAATCCGCAAGCTCATGTGGAGATGGATTAATGATTCGTACAGTATTTCTGCGTCCCGTTCACTTATGAATATATTTGCAAGTTATGTACACACAACGGAACTAAATTGAAATTGTATTTCTGAATGCATTGAACTGCATGAATATTGCACGGAAGCTGGATAACAATCTTGTACGTCTTTCAAACATTTATTCTTCAAGTATAATTTGTTTCTACTGGAACAAAACATAACTCTGGCCAATCCTGCTGCTCAATCAATATCCTCATGATAAAAGATATTCCACGGCTTACTTCTATGTTCTATCGCATGCGGTGAAGGATTCATACCTAGTTTGAATAGTTATCTATCACATAATATTGCTCAATTCATTGATAGGATTTTTTAGCACTCGTGAGAAACAATAGCTTCATTCCCTGCGTCAGTTTAATATTCAGTTATTTACACTTACGTTGTCCCAAAATGAACAAATTAAACTAGCGATCATTCTAATCCTCACCAAGAGCTGGTACCGTCCTGCTGTCGTTTTAATCTCAGGAAATTTGCTTTGTTCACTTGCTGTGGACCGTTGCATTGCCCATTTGCCGAGTCAATCAAGCCCTAGCGGGTTCGTTGTCGTCCGTGAACAAAGCTATTTTGAAGTCTCGTTTTATCAAACATGGTGTCTATTTTGTGTGTTTTGAAGTCTAAGAGGTAGTTGAACACGACGGTATTAGACAAAACGTGGATATTTATGTGAACTTTGATACTTTTGGTGCACCAGCATCGTAAAATACATTAATGGGGCTTCATTCGGAGTTAGTTGTCTCATGGAAGTACTATTCGCTTTCTACACTCTATTCTCTCTTGTCTCCTCTGTGACGGCAGTGATATTATCTCAGTCATGTCCACGGTATTGTGTTCAGGAACTGCCTGTGCTGTTTTGGCCTCCGTCGTCGCTTGAAGTTACGGTATTTGCGGGGTGTTTGGTAATTTTCAGGGTGTATTTTGATGTCATAAGCATTATTTATCACGGCTCTTTTTATCGGTTTTGCACTCCTAGTGAAAGTGACATAAATAATAAAATTGTTAGCCAAATATCTATTATGATATTGGCTATGCTTTCATCGTCTGGCAGAAATGAATTAATACACTTGTAAAATAAATTCAAATGATGTTCACCCACATAACACGTGGTTTCCCATTTTGGACTAGCGGTAAACTTTCTAAGGTCATCGCATGACTACAAAAAAATCATTTATGGTTGGTTCCCCATAGTGTTACCGTCATCCTTCACTTTTGCATGCATGGCTTGCAGACAGCTCCAGTTTAAAATTCTCAAATGACCTCATTGCTTTTTTCTGCTCGCTGGCTTAATGGTCAAAGCGCCCAGCCGCAAATTCTGTTGCAGGAGCCTGCGTCTGCTGTTTCATGCTCAGCGTGAAAGTTGCAAATGCCTTGCAGTTGCTCAGTACGCTGCAGTTGCAGCTTCAGGCTCACATTTCTGCATCTGTCGCTTCTTGTTTAACTACGCGGCCCGTGCTCGAGATGCTCAGCACTTACGCTGCTTCTGTATAATATTTTATAGAACTGTAAGGTAATCATCATATTTAATATAGAGTTGTTCATTCTCTTATTTCAGGTATCTAATTTAACAGAGACGTGATGGTTAATTTTGTTGCTCCATGGGAAGCGCTATCCAAAATTTCACGTTAACTTCATTAATTTGTTGCATGAACTCTAGGGTTTAAGCTAAATGCAACCTATAATGGCCTGTATAGACAATTTTTTGCGCTTGCACATAAAGGGATGGTGATACAAGTACTGAATTATTCATTTTCGTTATCTTAATTTACTCTACGTATGAATCCTTCATCGTGAAATTAAAAAAAAAACTGAAGGAAGCGTTCATATGATAATAATTGTTTTTGGATGGATACAATTGCATTTCATTTACCGCTACTGATTCGTGGTTATGAACAAAATTATATCAAAAATGATGCGATGAAGTCACTTTTTAAGATTGAAATAACGTCTTATTTTTGCCACCATCCTTTTCAGCTTGCGTTAGGCTTTAGCACAGCCATCAGTTATAATTTCTCGTGCCTTGTGACAAAATTTGGAAAGATTTTTGAAATATTCCAGAAACTGTTTGTTCGTCACGGTGCTCGAGTGCTATGAGCGTCTCTGTGCGTGTGGCAGGAACGGGTTTCTCCAATTCTTTTTTTTGTGTACCGTCTTCAAGCTAGTAGTAAGTCCTCGTTATACAGTAATTCTTTATCCGGCACATTCACGGTTATGGGGACTATTTTCATATCTGTAGTGGTGCATTTTGACGTGCTGGAACACATCCTATTTTTACATGTTATAATGGTTTCGTTATACGATAACTTCGATTTGAAGTAAGGTTTTCAGGAACGCATATGTACTGTATAACGAGGACTTGCGTACCTGGATGTCGTATGTGGCTTCCACTTTACTGCTCTCATGTGTAACGCTTGTGCGTCATGCACGATCCTGCTCGTGTGCTCGCCTTGTGATGCTTCAGGGATGGTACGATGCTTACGAGCTGCCAGCTGCAGCGGGCTGTGCCAACGTAAAGGCTGGAAAGCTTTCAGCTTCCTTGTTTGACTTGAGCCAGGAGTTTTTAGGGAGCTTCACAGTAGAGATTCTATACCTTTATGTGTATGCTTTGGTTATGTTCCGTTTGCGGGTTCCTGACCTCAAACTCAAACTAACAGTTTGTGACGTGTTGCATCTGATTATCACCACGTATCATTTTTAGACATTGCTTTCCTGGATAAATGTTTTACAACTAAATTTTCTCGACTAAGCTTTTTAATAAATTTCTTGGGAGATTTTGCATGATATCCGTAACGAGTCATTTCTTTGCCTGTAACGCACTATTTCCAATTGTACAATTTAACAGCTTTAATTCCTTGATGTTTCATTTAGCTACATGAGTATTGTTGATGCACTTGACAGAACACATACACAGCTAGTTCTATCGACTATAAACTTTCCATTTTAGGACTCCATCGCGACACCCAAAGGCTGTCTCGCTCGTGCAGTGCAGTGCCTGCTGGATCACTTACACTACGAGCTTCCAGGCGGCCATGGTGTTGCGCTCGAATGCGTTCACTCGTCTGTACCCAGTGCGCGGTTTTTTGGGTCGCTTCTTTTCTGGAAAATTTGCCAGGCCTCGTATCTGTGTTTGGCTTGGCTTCAGGCTCTGTTAACTCGCGGTGCTCGGTGATATTACTGGTGTGTGCACTTTGCCTCCAGAGCGCCTCTCTAGATGATACTAAAGCTCCGGTTTTTTATAGACGATGCTTACGGTTATTGTGCTCTTCCTGTTTCAGAATTGCTGAAACCGATGAAGGTAGAAAATCGTGTAAGCGATTTCCTTTTATCTCACATGATTGTGTAGTGTTATGTTGTGCGTGCATTTCTATTTTATCATGCGGTCAGGAATACTTTTGCTCAAACTCGCACACTTTTTTTAGATAATTTTGTTCCAGGCTTCTTAGAACGATAAGAGAATTAAGTTACATAAGAATATTGATTCATTAAATTTTCAAGAACATAAAAGTTAGGGCTTGTGTATAGCTGAGAGCGTAGTCGGACAGATAGAGAAGCCAGGCGATCAAATGTGGTCATTAGAATAGTCATTTTGGTGTGCAGTGACTCGTGTAACTACAGTGTGTGTGACTCGAGCGTTCAGATCTTGATACCTAGTAGACAGATCATGAAAATACCCGCAGCCATGTTGGCTTACTGAAGAAAAGCCGAAAAAAAACATTACCTCGTTCATTAATTCTTAGGTGAGCATGCTGATTGGATCAACATATCTTTGTCTGTTCAAGATATGTTATATATGAGTCGTTATATGTACTCATTTGTTTACAGCAATTAAATTGGTCTACTATTCATTTCTAAAATCTTACGTGTAACGGTAGGCTAATGTAACCAGTCCAATAAAATGTACTTGTCCTTTATCGAATTTTCCCGGAAAACGTTTCCATTCCAAACCCGAACGCAACTATAATTTTAACCGTTGGACTTGCTCGAGCTTCCGTGGACACCAGATACAACAGCAACACCGTCCACGACTTCCATAAATTGCTCACGTGGACTTGTTTTATGGCAAAATAAGCTAAAGGCTCGCTTTACAATGTTCCCTTGCTGCTCTGAGTCAATTTTGCAGACAGTGTATAGTGCAGCTGCAGTGTCATGCACCCTTGTGAAACGTCAAGTGCTTTTCAGTCCTAAAATTTATGTGCAAACGGAATGAAGTTTTTCAACAGATGGGCAGACCCGCGCTCCCTCTGAAGAATATACGTTGTGATATTTCACTGACTTGTTCGTAGAAAATACTTGTTATGAATTGCAGAGGTAGAATTTTAGAATATGTTAGCTCTGTTATTCAGATGCAAGTTTGTTGTTATCTTTGCCAACTTCATTCGTTCCTCAGACAACGGTACTTGCTGCGCGTAGAAATTAGCTCTATAGTACAAAGTTAAGGTGGTTCTACGACTAAAAAATTGGTGATCTCCATGGTCTTGCAATGTGTTCGCATTTATAGTATATTTATGGATTTATTCATAACTTCCTTGCATCCTTGAATATCTTAAATTAAATTTTCGTAGACCTCGACTCGTTGCAAATATTTATCTTGGCTTGAGACAGTTTTACGGGCTACAAACTGGGGACGTTCATCTCTTTTATTTTCTTCGCATTGTCTTTTGCAATACATTTTCCTTGCATGCAAATGGTATTTGTTCAGCAATCAGTAATAGCATCTTAGAATTCTTAGAAATGCATTGTATTATTTTAGTGTTATATTATTATTATTACCATTTTTGCTATATTATTTCTGCCATTATTGTTATTATAATTTGGGAGGAATCTGACGCACTCTTTGAGAAGGAGCTTTCTGAACATTGGAGATCGTTGCACATAAGAAATAAAAGGAAGGCAAAAATTCGAGCAAAGTTTTTTCACTTAACACGTTGCCTCCGATTGCCTGATTGGTGTAAAACTTCACTTTGTACGCATAGTCACTGGAAGGATCTGAAAAAATTACAGAACCTAACCTAAGTGGTACACATACGTACCACTTCGGAGTCAACGTGTTAAGAAAGATTTTGCCAAATAATCTCTTAGCTTCTCCAAACAAATGAAGGGGAGAACAAACTATGTTTGATCTATAGGGTGTTTGTAGAGTTCTTACTAATTCAAACACTCTACGGCATCAGCATCGTACAATATTTTTATTTGTAAGTTTAATTGATCTTATTCGTGATCTTATTACATTAAATGTCAAAACCTACATTCCACCTACGTAATGGGACTCATTTTTACGAGTGCACATTCGAAGCCTCGGGTTGACACTAGCTGCAACACGTCCAAAATTTCCTCGCTCATTTCCCTCGCAGTTCTTCTTAAAAGTTTCTTCAAGTCATCGAGTCATCAAGTCATCGCACAGAAAAGAATTTTAAAGGCTTCAGTGTCTTTAGTTTTACGGTTAAGATATAAATTTTTGTGAAACCATTCCTCGTCTGTGAACATTGCTTCGTATTGTGGAAAGTTCAATATTGGCTTTAATTTAAAACTTTTCAAATTAAGTAAAAGTTTAATTTCCACTTGAAGGCTGATGAATATCTGCGATAGTCTGATAATATACGAACCACTGTGTGTAATAAAGGCCATTGATGACGTTTCATATTGCGGTAAATTTGCTCGTTGAAATTTTTAAAAAGACGCGCCAAGAACAGGCGCCTACTCGTAGGTAGGAGTATCAATTGCACAGGAAGTCTCGAGGGAAGTGTGTTGTTTGCTGTGGGGCATCTCACCTTCCTGAGTTTACAGTTAGATCTCGACAGCTCACAACTTTTGCACTTCAGGCCTTCCATAAACTGGTCTTGAAAACGGCAATTTCTCCTCTCTCACGAGGGTCTGAGTTCTCGGGAAATATCTGCCTTATGTTTAGCAGGGAATTTAGGTTGCAGAATTACAATCCTCTGAAAATTGAAAACGCGACCTTGTGCTTTGCACTGGCTTTTGTTTTACGTTGAAGGACGGATTTTTGGGGGCATCTCAGCTCTGTTTGTTGTCGGCTTTGTCTCAAGATTTCTAATTGAATTCCTACAATTCTTCTGTCGAGTTCGAGGATTAACCTGAGGTGTTTATTCGCGAGTGTTTGGTCTTGTTTTGTTACCGTAATGATCGTTGAATTTCTTAAGGATCAGCTCGCTATAAAGTTTTACTTTAGCTTTACATGTACCTTGACGGTATGTGATGGACCTATGAACAGGACATTTCGTTAAAGAAACTTTTTGCTAAGAAAGCTTTGGCAATGAATTGCGTACCTGCACTCACCCCAGCTGTTAAGCTTTAGCTGTCAGGAAGCTTACAGACTTCTCACTCAATATGTAACTAGTGGATGGTCAATATTCTCGGACTTTGCATAACCTCGAGCAGTATTGCCAGCTACGTACTGGTTATGTACGCAAGTTTTAGGATATATGCACGTAGAAGCATTGAGAATTTCTGATTTTGAAGTATAAACACTTTATAGCTGGAATACATGCCCGCGTGGATACGTTGTTATTCAATAACTGTCACAGAATTATGGAAAATGGTCAACAAGCTTAAAATTAAATGCGTGACTCTTCCTCACTCTGTGACTTGACGGCACAATTTCTGTATTACAATTACTGCCTGCCCCATCAGATGCTGATGCAATTACTGCTTGACTCGTCAAATAGAGAGATGGTAATTACTGTTTTGCATAGCGTTCAGTGAGATGCTATTACTACCGTCACTCTAGTTCCAATGGATGTAATGACGCACATGTGTATAATTTGCCTACTGTTGGTGGAAAACCACTGCAACATCTGCACATCCCCGGCCGTCAGTTGTGTCGGTGTGTGCCCGCTGGTTGCAGGGTTCCTGCATTTGCACATCCTTCTCATTCAATTGCCATATGCATGATGAGAGATTCGCTAGCTTCTTTGACTAGTCTCTCTCGGGAGTTCGGCTCAAATTGAATTTTGAGTGTTTCTTTCTTTCTAGAATGTCTTCTCTTGTGTCTTCTTCAAATCAATGCTGTCATTTGCACGTGCAGGAGATTATTTCTGGTGTTCATCGACGTACAATTCAGAGAGCAAGAATGCAAAAGTACTTTGTAATTCTTGCTTTATTTACTAATGAATTCTATTTGTTTCATCATTTGTGGCCGATTTTGTGATGTTCACATTATTGTTAATAATTAGCTGTCATGAGTGCGTCACATTAGTCAAATATATTGTAAGGCTCTACTTATGCATAAAAATGTCAATTTAAGAAGTATGTATTCCTTTCGCTCTGTTAGCTTAAGTGCAGCTGCTCAAATCCAACAGTGAAGTTGGAGGAAAATTAGGTGATTTTCGCTACATGAATGAGAGATTTCTTACACAAAGGGTTATACATGTATATGAAATAAATTGAATTTCAAAACTTCTGATAAGTCAATCGCTTAGCTGCGCAGAAAGTGGTATAATTATAAAACTAGAGGAGTTGAAGAAGGGTTTTCAGTTTGCTGTGTCATCATATTTTAGCAGATGCGAGGCGTGCTCCTGACAACACTAGGGCCTGTGCTAATCATTTCAGTTGCGTAGGGTCAACAGAGTGCTGGGCAGCCTAATTTACTTACCTCGGTGGTGCAGGTGTGGTGAGAGACCTGTTCTTGAACCGTGTTAACGCAAGGGCCATCTCTCAGGGGACTACGTTAGCGACAACCTTTCCTCCAAAGTTGTGTCTGTGTTGCGTTTGTTGTGGTGTCGTGTTGCGGTGTCGTGTTTATTTGAGTACCTGATTATACTCATCAGGTTTGGGTGGTTAGGGTAAATCGGCGCTCACAATTTGCATTAAAATGCATGCTTGTTGTATTGTAAAGTTCGTTGTCATGCTGTGCAGTATGAATGTTGGCTACGCACACGGTATTATGCCATTTTGATAAGTGGGGACTGAGGAGGTTAATTAGTTTGCAAAACAGTGCATGGTTATGATATTGTTTCACTGCCAAGTGACAGCTTGCCGTGCTCGGCTGGAGATGATTATTATTAGAGCAGAATTACTGGCTTGATCGAGTGTCTCGCCAATCAGGATCTGCCTCGCACAGCCGTCGCCAGGGACGATACTGTTGGGAATTAAAGGCAAACTCATTTATCTTATTATACTTCTGTGATGATCTTAACGTATAGGTGACCCAGATACTCATCTGCCTTCTTATGAGTTTCATGAGGTGATACCTCAGTTCACGAGGAGCGACACTCTTGCTCATGCAGGAGAGGAATGCATTTTAAGTGTTTCTTGCAGGCATGCGAACTATGGAGCTTCTATGATTGAAGTGGAGCTGGAAATCAAGGGTTTTCTCTTGTCCTAGCATTACGTCTATTACCTGGAACATGAATATGTAGCTGCACATGCGTTCGTATCATTGTGAATACTAAAGTTATAATGTGAATGTGAATGCCAAAGTTTGTGAGTGTGGTAAATCATGTTGTTTTGCATTCTCAATCGATTTCACATTGATTAATTTAGAATTTCCAATTTGCAGGAAAGTAGAATACTTCAAAACAAATAACTTACGGTGATTAAAGAGAGTGAGTGTCGATACTCTATCTCTCTTTGCAAGTTTCTTCCAAGGCTAAATGTATGAAACTAGTGACAGTTTGACGATAACTTTTATTGTCGATTGCCTGCATTAATTTTAATTCTGTCGTAGAGCAGTGAACAGTTTTTTGACGTGATGCTCGTTTCCTTTTCAAGTTATTTTGTGCTTTAGTTCATAACTAATTTCGTTTATGAAGTGTAATAGGGGATTTCTAGGATACACACAATACAGAAATGTACATTTCTGTATTGTTCCTGGAAAATGTATCCAGGATACATTTTCCTGGATATTGACGACTTGACTGTGTGTCAGTCACCAGTATACTGGAAATATTTGGTTTCTATGCAAACGTGTAGATGCCAGCCGTTATAAAGTTATACACTTCAACTTCTGAGAGTCAGTTTATTATAAGTTGCAACCAAACACTAAAAAACATCACTAGCGTAATTTTTGGGTAAAGAAACTCAAATACTGACAAAAGTTTAACTACGACTAGATACTGCAATTTATATAATTATAAGTTTCATTAGTGTAGAATTCACCGGGCACTTTTTAATATATGCGACGCGGCCAGAAATAACTGACACAAACCTTTTATGATTGGAATCTGGCACATAATAATGAATGGACAACGAAATGTTGTTAGCCGCTGTCAAAGTCCCTTGTTCAATTTTAACTTTTCCGCCCAACTGTCGACGAGAGAAATATGTATGTACATACTTTATAGTATTCAATACATATTAATTCATGCCTAAATCTCGAGAAAATGTACGAAAAATTACTTGTTGATTGATTTTTAATTCTGTTTTTATTCAATACTTCTTGGTTCACCGATTGTTTTATAGAACATCTTGAGCATAAATATCAGCTTTCTCTTGAGCGACTTAGGCTCGTTTACTTACCATGGCTCTAAATTCTTTTGTAGAATTGGATGTGTCTTGGGAGAGACAATCTCTTAGCTGCTTTACCATTTCAGTACTTACACTTTCTGCCCAAAACATGACGCCACCATTTTCTTGTGTGCCTCAAAATGATAAACTGCTTTATCCTATCTCCATCCAAACCGCCCTATCCTTGAAGAGTCGTTTTCTGTAAATTGTGGGCTGAAAGTCTGTTTTTTCCTCTTGATAGTTAAGCCTGAACACTTTGTAGTTATTCTTCAATGGAAGTCTCAAAGACGGCACTCGGGATTGGCCCACAACCTTTTTTGGTCTCTGACGGGAATACGGAATCATCGAAACTACGCACTTTGAACTGTGCCTTCGAGGAGGAACCTGTGTTGGCTATGCAGCAATAAAAAAAGCGAGGCAGTTGATAAAAGTGACGTGCATGAAGAAGGATACGGACTGAAAGATTATTATGGTAATATAGTATTAGATATAAGTATTACGTGAATATGTACAGTTAAATTTCCTTAGTGTTCTGTACATGTATTTGCCATAAGAACAAAATTGCCCATATTTTGACCGTACTGGCAATTTTTGAAGTTATAATTGTCCAAATTGTCAGGTATAGATTTACTTTTTAAGCTCACCAAAAGAATCATGACGCATTTGCGTCGTACACGGACTACTTTAATGCCTCTCCCGAATATCTAAAGCCAGATTGAGGCTGCTACATCTATTTATGTACGCATTGTACATAAGCTCATTTCATCTATATGAAAAAATGTACCAGATGATCGTCACCCTCTCAAATCTCCTAATTTTCTGTCCTGGAATAAAGCGTTGTCTAACCTACCATGTAATTTCCAAGTCTTCCTTCACTTTTTTCTAGACTTCATGGCTCAGGTTCCTCTCTAACGTCCCAAGCTTATTTTGGATTGAGTTCAAAATCCTCTGATTGATCGCTTGAGCTCCAGTTGGACGTGATGATCCTTTTAGCTATTGCAACCTGCTGATCCAGTTCTTCTCCTGGCTGTCCCTACTTTCTTGATGTTATTTATTCTTCTAGTAGTGCTTCTTGAAGCTGTTATAGTTGGGACAGAATTCTTCGAACCCCACTGGTGACTTTCGTCTGCATTCGATAATACCGTGATAATCTCAAAGCCACCGTTTTACGAGAGCCAAATGATAATGTTTCGTTCTTGTGTGTCGTAGGCAGACTGCTGCTTGCAACCGTGTTCTCATATAGGGAAATACGTAGTTGGAGTAATTACGTCACGAAACAATTTGATTGCCGGTGTTGAGTTATATTTTTCTTAAAAATAATATTTCCTGCTAAAGTAAGAAAATAAGAAGATAACTAGCAATGATATACAATAATAACTACCGCTTTTGTGGGCTTCGTAACGAAAGTAGAGATTATAATAGCCCATTATATCGTAATAACGAAAAGGGATGTTGATGTACATGATTGTGCGCCTTCAGCTGTAATAAGAGATAAATATCTGCATGTGATTTTAGAGCATTAATGTCCCAGATTAAACAAGTTCTAGTGCATTACAATGTGTGGAGTTTTTGTGCCGGATTATTAATACTTGAGACGCAAAACTGTTCGCTGTCCTTTTTGTTATGTATGCTACAAGTACACATTTTTATTAATTAAAACATTTTCTACCACTCGATTACAATGTTTAAAAATTCTTACAAAAACATTAAAAACCTTTTTAAAATGTTGTCAAATACAATTGTAGGATCACTTATGACGGATCTTCATTAAATTCAACATCAGCACAATGACTGCTGAAATTATGAAATAACTCACACTTGACAATTCTGATACAATGCGTGTATCATAATTCTGTTCAGTTGCCTGATAGTTATGACATCTTAGTGCTGCTGAGTGGCATCACAGTGACGACTTCAGATTTTCTCGCTAGATCCTCTATCCGACACACATCCATCGTTCCCCTCCTTGCCACCATTGAGTAGCTCGAGTATTTTTACACGATCGTTACAAACCCAGAACTTTACACAGGAAAGTTCACTCTATCGTAACTTTCCGTTGATTTAAGTTCGATTTTTTAGAGACTGACATCAGGTTCAAGTTTGCAGGAGCAGCCTCCGAGCTCCAGAAAATTGAGGCGAAGTGCTGAAAATTCCGATACTTGCTCAAAGTGGCGCTCTGCGGCGATTGGTTAGTTGAGGTGTTCACAGACGTGCTGGCCAGGGTCCACACCCAGCAGACAGTTGTTACCTGCTGCTCAGCGCCTCCGGAACAATTGGGTTTTACCTCAAAACTTTACCTCGAATGTCTCGAACAAAATTGTATTGCCTGTGAATAACAATTTCTGGTTATCAAGCACTGGTAGTGTGTTTGAAAAATAGTTGGATTTCATCTTTTATGAAGGCTTATAAATGTTACCGTTTTGAAAGAAAGGTTCATTATCAACTGAATGATAAAAAATGAATGATAAAGAGCCTTGAGCATACATGTTTTTACTTCATAGTTCTCGGGGGATAAATCTCTTTCAGCGTGCACTGGAGATAAAACCTTTCACTCAAGCGAAGAGGTAGCCGTGCTTTTACTCTAGATTAAAAAAACAGCGAAAGTAAAAGTAGACTTACATTTATTCTATCAACTTTGTGTGTATGCACAAGTTAATATCATCCCTACTTTAGTGAGGTATTAACACGTTGACTCCGATTACATAGTCTTACGCATAGTCACTGGAAGGATCTGAAAAAATTACAGAACCTAACCTACGTGGTACACATACGTACCACTTCGGAGTCAACGTGTTAATGCAGCAGCCAAGGTACTGAGCGAAAACAGTCTCAATGTTTATGCAGACATGATTTCCATTTTTGGGGGCGAGGTCAATGTGGCGCTTTGAGTCATCGTACTATTGCCAATCTGATAAACAGATCTCATTAACGACCGTACGTTTCATTGGTTGACGCAGTTCTTCCAAAGTTGGCTCTTTTGAGTTCACCAGATTACTGTGCGTAATGCAATTTACCGAGTTCATCCCCAGTGAATACCTAGCTCTCATCAGTCAACCGAAAACCTGGAGCTCCAAAATGTTTTCACTGTCTACAACTTTTAACATGCAAGCACAGTTGACCTTACGTCTGTGTCTGCTATAAGATGCTCCTTGTTATTGTTGACTTCCGATTATGTTATTAGGTGGCCACTTCGCTGCCATGAATTGTTGTATGCGGTGACCAGCGCTTCGCGTGTTGTTAGTGAACATTTCGCGCTGCCAATTTCTTCGACATTTTATATTGCTAGTAGAGACAACGTCGAGAACCACGATCCAACAAATTGCTTATTGTTTCCCTAGACATTAATTTAATGAAAGAAACAAAAAAAAACAAGATAGAAGAGCCCAAGGCTAGAATGTGTAACGAGAATGCTAAGCAAGAACGTCAACCACGTACGGGAATTTGTTGTTGCTATGACGCTTCATTATAATTATCATAGTTGTACAGGATGAACATAAAGTCACTTTACCATTTTAAGAATTTATTACAAATGCAATTTATAAGATATTTTATTTAAATTTGTTCTGTTGTATTCAGTTTTTAATAAAATTTTTAATCTCATTTTGCATTTGTGTGTTTCAGGGATTCTGTTTTTGAAAGAAGTGCTGTTGAGACTTTATGAGAGACTTTTATAAGAGACTTCCTGTATAATAATCTACGTTTTTACCTTAATATTGATCATGAGAGGAGTTTGCAATCCTCAAGCATTGGAGGGTAAAAATTGATTTTCAATTTATTTATATATAAATACTATACATGCTTTATTATATCGATGAAGTGATGAAAAATGATTAGTAACTTATTGTTGGTGTGCTAAGTGTAAGGCAGAAATGTATTTTCTGTCCTAGAGGCTGAAAAGACAGTTACGTGCAGCTAGAACGAGCGTCCTCGTCAGCACGAGCCACTAATCGAGTTTGTGATCTTGTGACAGAAAAACCCTGTTCTATGGCAGCGTTCCACATGCCTCACCTCTAACTTTGTGTTCTTGTGTGCTGTCTGTAGATACAACCTTGTGTTTTTATGTGTTCTTGTGTGTTCGTGTCTGTAGATGTTACTTTGTGTTCTTGTGTGCTCTTGTCTGCAGATGTTACTTTGTGTTCTTGTGTGCTCTTGTCTGTAGATGTTACTTTGTGTTCTTGTGTGCTCTTGTCTGTAGATGTTACTTTGTGTTCTTGTGTGCTCTTGTCTGTAGATGTTACTTTGTGTTCTTGTGTGCTCTTGTCTGTAGATGTTACTTTGTGTTCTTGTGTGCTCATGTCTGCAGATGTTACTTTGTGTTCTTGTGTGAGACAGCTTTTCTTATCTATATCAACATCTAAGTATTGAAAATTTGACACATTCACTGTTATATCTTATTTTTTTTACTCTCTTTCTCTGATATGTAACGCCCGTTCATATTAAACACGATGCTACAGATAACTGTAATAATGATTATATTAAATCGATCATCAGCAAGCCATACCATACGGTCAACCAGTAATTAGAATTTACAATTTCAATTTAATAACAATCACAACTTTATGTTTTAAGTTTTCGCTCTCAGAATTTTCCTTTTTCGGTCTTTCTCGGATGTTAAACATCCAATTCAGTTAAATGTAATGATGTCAAATCTAATCTGTACCTAAAGAAAATATTTCGCTTATCACCTAAAATGCGTATAATACCTACCACGTCAGAATTTATATGTATCACCAATGATTACCTCTTAAGT
>VCRD01002049.1:0-30194 GCA_006783055.1 Trinorchestia longiramus
CGCTGAAGTGTGGTTGATCCAGTGCGCTGAAGTGTGGTAGGTCCAGTACTCTGAAGTGTGGTTGGTCCAGTGCGCTGAAGTGTGGTTGGTCCAGTGCGCTGAAGTGTGGTAGGTCCAGTACTCTGAAGTGTGATAGGTGGAGGCTATGAAGGGCAAAGTGAGGGTAAGTTGATGAATGCACAGCCTACAACAGAGCAGTGTGGGTAATGCCCCTAGTTATAGGGAAAATAAAAAAATGCGAAATGATGCTTAGTTGTTGAGATCAACACAGGGAAATACAGTGTACAGTACATGCAACAGATATACAAGGGATGTGCACCAGCATTCAACAAGATATAAATCAATTGCATATAAATACTTTTCCATAATTGAAAAGTTGAAAAGAATACGGAGTTAGTAAAATATAATTTTCAAAATAGTGTGGTGGTGAAAGGTTATATGGATATATGTAAAGTCAATATTCAATAATTGTATTTTGATGTAGTGTGCTCAGATATTGTGAGGGTTCAGTTAAAAAATGAACGTTAAAAGTTGATAGAGAAATTGCAGGAAGATTTCGTCTATTTTTCAATCCTTTTTATCTGAATTGGGATGAGGTAAGATGAGTATGAATGAAAATGTAGGAATGAGAATGTACAAACGAAAATGTTGAAATGAGAATGTAGGATTGGGAATATAAGAATGAGAATGTAGGAATGAGAATGTAGGAATGAGAATGTACCAATGAGAATGTTGGAATAAAAATGTAGGAATAAGAATTTTGGAAAGAAAATATCGGAATGAGAATGTAGGAAAAAGAATATATAAATGAGAATGTTGGAATGAAAATGTAGGAATGAGACTGCAGGAATGAGAACATAGAAATGGGAATGTAGCAATGAATTATTAAGAGGTAAAGAGGCATGGAGAGCTATATCGTAGTTTAGAACTAGAGTCAGTTTCAGTTTTATGAAATTGATCAAAGTCTAGCTTGAAAATACAACTATTAATGGTTTGATATTCTAATAATGTCTTCGAAATTAATGTAAACCATAATTTTATCCATATTGAATGGATTAAATTTAACTTAAAATTGAAGCCAGTTGCAGTAATCGCGAGCTGCAAACGAAGCTGTATTTGATACGTCATCTTATGATGAGTCTTCTTAAGGCACCGCGTCACAACAGATGCTGGATAGCAAAATGCTTGAGAATATATTTAAGTGATTACAAAAGTGATTTGATTTCTACCCACTTTTCAATTTTTGAGTGATTCAATTTCAACTGGAATAATAACGAGGTTCATTTATGTTCCCAATTTTGTACTGAAAAAAGGGAGAAAGTTCTTCTTTTCCAGCAGTCCTAATTTTTTTGTGAAATGCTTGCAGTGACTGAAGAAATTGAAGATACAAACCATTTCAAATTCAAAATCTCCTTTGCTTATGACGCCAAGCAATAGCCTAGCAAACTTGTCTTACAAATGATAAAAAAACATACTTTTCATATTGATACTTATGCCCCTTATGTAGAAACAAAAGTATCGTCCAACTTTGTTGGGGAAACTCTGGCATCCCTTGATTCAAGAAAAATCTTTTGAATGAGAGTTGCAGTTTAGGTAATTTAACTCAAATGTTCTAAACTAATATCTAATTTCTAAAGACTCAAAGAAAACACGTGCCATACATAACTAAAGTCATGTGCAATGAGTGCTACAAGTATTTGAAATTTTACCTTAGAACTGAATGAAAATTTCTATGCAAATGGGATATAAATTTCACTGCAAGCTGATGGAAATTTTTCTGCAAACTGGTTGGAAGTTTCCCTGTCAGCTGAATGGAAATTTCCCTGCAAATTGGATGAAAATTTAATCCGCCATGTGCCGTCTAAGGACACCGGGGGCGTGTTATGAGGATTGAGGAGAAAGATATCCTAAGAGCTGGCGGAATTTCTACCAGGCAAATAAACCCATCAAGTTCACCCTCTTGAGACCGAGAAAAGACAGCTTCCTCGCAACCAAAAAGAAAAAGAACTAGCGAGGTGAAGTCAGGAGCCTAGATCTGATAGTCGAAACAAAAAAAAGGCTTCCAGGAAATCAGCTCGTGTCAGTATTTCTTTGGTGGGAAATTGAATTCGCTGTTTTTCTGCGTGCCACGTGAACTTAATTTGAGAGCACAAGTCAGCAAAGAAAATCCATCAAGGAGGGCCGATAGCAATGTATGATGATGTGAGGGTAAGGAGTGTGAGGGATTTCAGCTTATCAAATGGAATTCCAGCTCGGAAGGAAACAACGGGTCAAGAATGTCCGTGTAGAAAGAGGTACACGCTGCATTTAAGAGCTCCAAGTAAAAGCCAATAATCCTCTTACTGAGCTCATTTTTACATTTTTCACCCATTTGTTAGCACCAAACTGGTACACACAGGAACAAAAACTTTTAGTGTCTACCCTCTTTTGTTGTTTGATCCGTAGCGAAGACCGGCTACGGATCAGTATACATCTATGTATATATGAATATATATATACATGTATATATATACAGTATATGTAAATATATATACATATATGTGCATATATATTGTTTAACTATACCTTTAAAGTCAATGATTATGTACAAAGCCGGGACATGAGGCGTCAGTAGCTATTATACCCATCGCTGAGTAAACAGCACTGGTTGTTGAAATTCGTCGTGAGTTTGGAGTATGTTTAGGCAGTGTGTAACCAGTTTTCTGTATCTCTCATGAAGCGAGAGCTGATAAATTGTAGTGATGTTTTATAACACCAATGTCTTCGAACTTATGTCTGTTGTTTACTGATGATTTATCTTATCTTTAGTGTGCCCATAATTCTACAGCTAACGTGCCGTAACGGCATTCACAAAACAGCACTCTGATTCCGTCAAATACAACGTTTTGAATGCTCTAACGTGAGAGCTTAATGTCATAAAAAACTGAACATAGGCACGAACAATCCCAACATTTTGCCCTATATTACAACGACACTAGAATGGGAACAGCGGAGCTACCATGACTGAGGATGGGTCATGGTTCAATTTTGATTCCGCTTTCTTTTCTACGGGTGACCGCTAAGGTTCAGCTCGGAGGTGTGTAGAGATGATACAGAATAAATGACACTTAATTTTATTGGATTATTATGGAGTAGAAGAACTCGCCCTGCTCAAATATTTAAGTTCCATGAGAAGAGGCTTTTCAGAAAGAAATGCTTCCCAGTGCTTTCTCTCCTTCACTCTCTCGTTAAGAAATACTACATGCAGAAACATCAAGCTTTAACTGAGGAAACAGACTACTGATTATTCCGGTCTAACTTGTAACTTTATGTCGTGTCATCAAAAATATCCAGTCGCCTTATACCATAAATCCTTGATTTACCCTGGGTGCAGTTGGATTAATTTTCAAAATATTACACAATCGAGTAAAACCCCGATTCTCTTTTTTGTTTCTTGAAGCATTAAGTATTTAATATTTATGCAATTGATTTAAGAGAACACGCACAATTTGAATCCATCAATCCCAATACGCGGGATTTCCCCGAAAAAATACAGTGAACAGGAAACAGAACACGCGAGTAAATGGGTAAAGTCACTTTTTGCCCAGGTTCTGTCTGCTCTGACAGATATTAGAACACGAGAAGGTGAGCTGTAGTTTGTTGGCTCAGCCGATCATAAAGAAGACTTCATAGATGTAATCAGGACTAAAATCTTTTTGAATTAGAGGCTAAAAACGTCCCATCCATCAACGGAGAATTCAGCGTCCATCTGGAGAAATGTTTGATGGATAAAATTAGTTCAAACTTGGAGTCATCTTTTATTTTGTGACACGAATTTTTCTTAATGAGAAATGCTGCTGTGACTCTCTTTAGGTTTGGCTTCGAAGGAAGCAAAATTCAAGAAGTGGATGACAGAAATTTCAGCCATAGTTCTATTTTAGTAAATCTCTTTGGCCACGCGTCTGTCAATTTCAACACAGTCTTTTTTTGGTGATGTTAAGGGCTTCTTGAAATTCTGGAATTATTGCTGATTGAAATTCCAATAAGTAATGAGCTTGAACAATTTTGGAATTTTTTTGATGGGAGAGCAATTGAAAAACAGGGCACTGTCGTAATAATAGTTTGGCCTGGAAATAGAGTAGACAATCAATAAATTTTTTAAAAAGTCTCCTACTAAAGATCATTGTGTAAATTATAACTTCATTGTTATGATAGTATTTTTAATCGTTATTGTGTGAGGTGTATTAGAATAGCATAGCATTATTAATTATTATTATTGATCGTTAAAGTATCATTTGATAGTGCAATAATATGAGTATAAGATAATATTCACGAATTAGAATATAACATATAAATATAAAGATAAAAATTTGACATAATATCACGGAATTGGAATATACCATAACAAAATAAAGAGAATAATGTAACTTAACATAATATGCTTGAAATAATCTCTCATTCACCCTTTAGAGAAACAGAAATCAATTTTCTTCTAGTCTCACTGCCTCTGTCTTTGTGAATCAAAATAACTTACGAATCGAGGTTAAAATTCCTTTTTTGCTGTTACGTGTTTGTTCATAACAAGGGAAATGGTGATCTGAAAAATACGTGTTTCCCGCTTGTATCGGCATTACACAGTAAGAATTATGGGGAAATATTGAGAATTTTGCTCTCACCGAGACTTTTATATAAAAGCAGATAGTTCCCGTAGAAATTCCAAGATTTAGATTTGACCAATTTGAAATTATTATCTATGTATTAATACGCTTACGACTATCGTACCTGTGCGTCCCACCCTTCATTGCGGTATCTATTATACGGTTGGGGTCGGGTCACGTTACATTACGTTACTTTGGGTTGGGAATTTTATGAATGTTTTGGTTTTAGAATTGTTTCCATTTATTAATTTTTTAAATGTTTTAAATTTTTTATATATATTAAATTACTTTTTGATGTTTTTTATTTTGTAAATTTACAAACGGTTTAATTTTTTGAATTTTTCGTATGTTTTGAGTTTTTTCAATATTTTAGTTGTTTTTATATTTTGATTTTGTATTAAGTTTTTAAATCGCTTAAAATGTTTCCTCTTCTCAGTTTTTGAATTTTTTGAATTTTTTGAATTATCGGAATTTTTTGAATTTTTGACATTCAATGTCAATTATTGAATTTTTGAAATTTTTTGAATCTTTTAATTTTTTAATTTTTTTAAAATTTTAAAAAGTTCTGCTAGCGTATCAGTGATACCGGCAATACCTAACTTATGTGCGAACTTGTACTACATATGCGGCCCCATGAAACTGCGAATTTTTGAACGTGGCCCTTGCACTGAAAAGTTTGCCCACCCCTGATCTAAAACAATGGAGCAGAGAATAAGAGAACAAAGAGAAGCAGCAAGAAAGCGGCAGAGAAGGAGCCGACAGCGCTTGCGAGAAGACGAAAGGCAAGCAACTCGTGATAGAAGCAGACTACGAATGCAACAGCGAAGAATGAATATGAGTCAGGAGGAGCGAGAATTGCGTCTTCAAATCATGAGAAATAGAGATCAAGAAAGTCAAAATGATATGAATGATGTGGAGAGACAGTAATTTCTAGAGCACATGAGAAACAGAGACCAAGAAAGGCGAAATGATATGAACGAGGTGGAGAGACAGCAATTTGATGCCATGATGGCCTCAAAGTTGTTGAATCATATAATCAATAATTGTTAATTTATTCACTACCTGTAAAATCATGCTACTGAACTAACCGCGAATTATTCGCGGGTCCTGCTGGTAACCATGAATACATTAAAGATTTACTACGAATCAATGTGTTTTAAATGAATGTTTTTCATTAATATATACAGAACTTTCAGTTTCTATTTTATCTACCGATAACATGGCCCAGATAGTACATGTCGAAATTCCTTCATTTAAAAGTGACAAAATTAAGGATCTATGAAATAAATACATTTCTCAGTTTTAGCCCTGGTACTATCAGATTCTGAATATTTTTCATGAATATATACAGAACTTCTATTCTGTATCTTTTCTACCGATAACATGGCCGTATAAGAGAAGAAAGCTAATAACGGAAAAATGAAGTATTTTATAGTGATCCGGCGCCTTTGGTATCCACAATACAATTCTCAGAATACATGCATACCCGTCCTGATTTCAGTTCAATAATTTTTCTTCAGTAATAGATAGGAAGTAATGGGACGGATACACGCAGATACAGAGAGAAAGAGAGAGATGGAGATACATTGTTGATTATATGTGTAGATGTACACTAGATAGTTCCCGTATCAGTTCCGTAGTTTAGAAGTGATAAAATTAACGATTTTTGAATCCATAACTACGTAATAAGTTTGATTGAATTTGACTAATTCTAAATTATTAGACAGTTCCCGTGGAAGTTCCAAGGTTTAAATTTTATGAATTTGAAATAATTGTGAAGATGAATGTATTAAAAGTTTGTGACAAATTATTGTGTCATAGATGAATATTTTTCATTAAAATAGACAGAACTTCCATTGTGCATCTTATCTACCGATAACATGACCCGTTGAAAGTATCGGTAGTACCCGTTGAAATTCGTTGATTTAAAAGTGATAAATTAAGGATCTATCAAATAAAATACATTTTTCACTTATACCCGTGATAGTATCAGAATTTGAATATTTTTCATGAATGTATACAGAACTTCCATTTTCTATTTATCTACCGATAACATGGCCGTAAAAGAGAAGAAAGCTAATAACGGAAAAAATGGCGTGTTTTATAGTGATCCGGTGCCTTTGGTAACCACAATACAATGCTTGTACTACATGCTTACCCGTTCTGATTTCAGGTCAATAATTTTTTTTCAGTAATAGATAGGAAGTAATGGGACGGACACACAGAGATACAGAGCGATGAAATACATCGTCGATTATACAAGGTCCCAAAAAAAGCAGACTGAACTTTGAATGGATAAAGCTTTGCAGTTATTGTTAATGATTTATTTCTGTAAATGCCATCTTGTGATTTATGTAAATCAGTGTCTACAATACCACTTGCATGAATAAAATATGTTTGCAAGAACAAGTTTTAATCGCAAATACCCTTCTTTATGCAGTTAACGAAAGAACAAAGAGTGTTCGTAGTCACAACCTGGATTTCGACGAGAAGCATTAAACGTGTACAGGCTTTATTTGCTCAACATTTTCCCGGTCGAAGATCACCATGCAAATATACCATCTGGAAAAATGCTAATAAATACCAGTAAGAAGAAAGTAGCCGTAATTTGAACAAAGGCCGTTCAGGGCGTAAAAAAACTGCGAGATCCGAAGAAAATGTTGAAAATGTGCGAAGTTTGCTTCTATAAACTAAAAAAGTGTCAGTCAGAAGAAACGGTTTGCCTCTTACAAAGGTATCGTTCAATCGTATTCGAAAGGTCATATTCAAACGAATTGTATTCGAACGATTTGAATCGAAAATCCACAGATGGTTAGGAGGGCAGTGCAAGCAGTGAGATCGAGGGTGCAATTGTGTTTCGAAAGGACTGGAGGTCATGTTGAAAGAAAAGGAGCTTAAAATGAAATGGAAGATATTCATTATGTTATTATTAAAGCATATTTATTGGTAATGAGACATTGATTATTAAAGTATTATGATTTTTTATTCTTAGACTTTTGAGTTTCATTCATACCCCGGAGCAAACGTACTTTCGGTGGCCTCTACTAACAACAGTATTGTAACAATTTCGTGCAAAGAAACAAAATAAAATTTTTGCTGTCAAAGGATAAATATTTAGTGAACAAGCTGGCCTTTACAGAACTAAATTGTCAACAATAACTGTAGAGCTTAATCAATTCAAAGTTAAGTGTGCTTTTTTTGGGACACCCTATATATGCAAATTACAAAGATGAATGTATTTAAGATTTACTGCGAATCATTGCGTTTTCATTGCGTATTTTCCATGAATATATTGAAAACTTCCATTCTGAATCTTATCTACGAATATCATGACCGTGTAGGAGAAAAAACTAATAACGGAAAAATTGAGTATTTTATTTTCCTTCAGCAAAAGATAGGGAGTAATGTATATACGCAGATAGAGAGACGAAGAGAGATGGAGATACACTGCCTATTTTATATGTAAACTAGAAAGCTCCCGTGGAAATTTCACGATTCAGATTTGACTAATTTGTAATTATTATTAAGATAAACGTATTCAATATTTACGACGAATTATTGGGTTTTAAATGAACACTTTTCAATAATGTACACAGAACTTTCATTCTGTATCTCATCTGCCGATAACATGGCCCAAATAGTACTCGTTGTAATTTCTTAATTTAAAAGTGCCAAAAATAAGGATCTATGAAATAAATACATTTTTCAGTTTTACCCGTGGTACTATCAGTCACTGAGTATTTTTCATCAAAATATATATATATATATATATATATATATATATATATATGTAGCTGTGTATGCTCTAAAAAGTGTCAGTCATTTAGAAGTCGATTTTTTATGAACTTGATGTACGTACTTAACTAAACAGTTAAAGTGGGCATAATCAAATCCAGAAGAATTTATCCCACTCAAATACACTGCAGTTTTGAGTAACAGAAAACGGGCAAAATAATTTTTCAACCGAGAAAATTACAACTTTCTAACTATTAACATCCATTTTATAAGGAACAACGTCAGCTCTAAATCTGCTGTGGTTCCTGCAAAATAAAGAACTTGTATCCATGATACGCACCAGCAAGACTTAAACTGTGCAGATGTCAGTGTCTTTAATAGGGCTGGCAGCCGTGTTAATGCCTCCTACCCAGAGCGGAAATATTCTCTCCCAAAAAAATTAGAAGCTACGCCTGCCATAAAAATTCTAATTATTTCGCACAAGTACTTAGCAACTTTAAATTCCTGTAACTGAGTTACCGGTCTGGCATGTGGGCTTCTCTTAAAACTGTTCATTGAAAGGGAGTACGCGAACGCTTGCTTCTTTATTGCTTTCAAGACCAGTAAAACTCTTGAGCTCTCCATCAATTCGGAATGAAAACAACAACCGCACGGAAATTTGTTCACGAGAATTGTGCAGAGTTGCCCGTTAATTCAATTCTTACTTGAGAGGAGGGTGGAAATATTTGAGACTGGTATTCGTTCTAGACTGCAGGAGTGCAGTGAGGATAACATCATCCCAGAGTGTCATCTCTTATCGGTAGAATGTTACACAATAAACTATTTTACGAAGCAAATCATGAGAAATAGAAGCACTAGATATTCCCGTGGAAGTTCCGTGGTTTAGATTCAAATAATATGAAATTATACTAGTAGACCCACACGTAAAAATTCACGTGTTTTTATTAATTTTTTTTGTTTGATTTGCCAGTGGACGCAGGCTTTCTGAAGGAATTTCGACATTGAAGAACGTACCGTTGGTATCCAGAATACAATGCATGTATACCCTACCGAATTTCTTCCTATCTAAATCCCTATGAGCGTGACAGAGAAACGGACTAACCAAGCAAGCAAGCAACAAACTGTGTATTATTATATAGTGGAACTAGTAGACCCGCACGTGAAAATTCACTTGATTTTTACTGAATTATTTCATTTTATTCGCCAGTGGAGCAGGCTTTGGGAAAGAGTTTCCATTCTGAAGGAGTTTCCCCACTGAAGACTGTGTCTTTGATATCCACACTAGAACGCTTACAATACATGTATACCCTACCGAATTTCCTCCTATCTAAATCCTTAAGAGCGTGACAGAGAGACGGACCAAGCAGGCAAGCAAGCAAACAACAAACTATGTATTATTAAACCAGAGGCCTGTGAATATTTGCCCTCTACTCTTTGCGAAGTTTCAACAGCTACGAAGAAATTCAGCTAAAAAAAATGCAAAATGGCTTATGTACGACAGAATCAAAAGCTCTAATACAATATTTTGACTTTCGAATATATATTCCAGAAACTATATTTGCCATCGTAATTTAGGGATGAAATTTCATTGTATATCATCTTGTTATTCGTAGACGAATTTCTTTCTATCTAAATCCTTAAGAGCGTGACAGAGAGACAGACCAACCAAGCAAGCAAGCAACAAACTGTGAATTATTTTATGGTGGGATTTTTCATGAATATATATATATATATTGCCTACAGGCACAGATAAATATATATATATATATATATATATATATATATATATATATATACAGAACGTCCATTCTATACCTTATCTACCAATAACATGGCCTAGATAGTACCGGCAAAAATTCCACAGTTTAAAAGCGATAAAATTTAGGATCTATGAAATAAAATACACTCATCAATTTTTATTGAAAAATGATTATTTTTCATGAATAGGTACAAAACTTCTATTCTGTATATTATCTACCGATAACATGACTGTGTAGGAGAAGAAGGCCAATGACGAAAAAAATTACTAAATATAGTAATCCAGCGCCTCTGGTATAAATAATTCAATGCTCATAACACATGTATACTCGTTCTGATTTCACTTCAATAATTTTTCCTCAGGAGTAGACAGGAAGAATTAGGATTGACGTACAAATATATAGAGAGATGGAGATACACTGTATAGATTATAGATACATACTAGATTACAATAAAATCTAGGGTCAGATCGTGTCTAGAAAAATTGGGGGTTCGGGGATACCTTTAACATACACAGGAGGCTCGTGGTAGTACAAAGTAAGGAAACCCAGATTCCAGAGAGTAAAGGCGTAGCATGGATACCGAGTGGCAGAGACAAGCAGTACAGGGTTCCATTAACCCTGCTCACTGAACCATTTATTACCTGAATATCAATTTATCGTCTCTCTAGTAACTGCACGCTTATTCAATTGTTTAAAATGTGTGCCACTTAACATTAATGGAACACTTCATTTGAAAGCGAAAAAGATATTCCCATAAAGGAATTCATGCGTGGGATACTGAGCCTTAAAATTATAAGTGAATTTACCCCGTACTTGTCTGGAAGACTATTGGAATTGTAGTCCAATAATGAATGTTCTATTCCCACAATGAGTTGAAATTGCCAAAAGTCTCGTGGTGCACGAGACTGTGTGTAATCTCATGTACGAAATTATGCAGTGAAAGCTGGCTCACAACGTGCGGGTCACTCTTTATCAAAAATCTGAATAAACGAAAACGACTAAATTTTGTCTTTTCTAACAACAAATTGTACGTGAATTTTTAGATAATTTAAGTTTGAAAGAATTTGAGAGATTTCTTTGCCTCAGAAACAGCATCCAATTAAGCTTATGGTTCGACTGCAAAGAAAGAAAAGCGAGCCTTCACTGCGAGCTGCGGCAGTTTTGACTGCAATACCACGTGCTCCAGGGTAATTTTTACTGAGTTTCTGCCCTAAATCGTGCCTACGATCAGGGATGCGAGTGGCAGAGCACTTACGGGGAAGAATTTACGATATCGTACGCTCCAAACGCCACTGAGCGAAAGAAAAAACGGACAGAAAACAAGTTAGTGAAAGTGCTCGCAAAACTGTTTTTGAAATTAGGGAGTTAAGAAATATTGTTACGATTTAATGTTTCCTCATGAAAAACTTTGAAAATTTTTATGAATAAATAAAGAGTTGTTGAGCGTTTATTTTGCTTGATTGTCTTGAATATGACGTGGAGAAAACTTTAGGCACATTCAGCCCATGTTTTTCAACGGAAGAAAAATGGCACTTTTTAAATCAGTTTTTGTTTGGAAACGAGAGGAATTTTGAACATTTGATAGCAGACAACGTTGGAAAATAAATTTTGATTGTAACCCAGACAAGGGATTATCCTGCACAGCTGCTTTTATTTATTACTAAAATTAGGAAGACTAAATTTATTTTCATTGATTTAGAAAAAATTAATTTGCTTCAAAAAAAGGAATTCGGGCAGCAGGTAACTCCAATAATTAACCCAAATACAACATCTATATTGAAAAGCGCTGCCAGTACATGTATATATATATATATATATATACATATATATATATACTCGTATATTGATGCAGACACACGGGAAGTGTAGCCAGTATACGAAGTGTGTGTTTGTGTCCCACACAGTCCAATGTTCCCACTTGCCATACAAGCGAACACATGCCAGTTGAGTCACGCTTTTTGCCCTCCTGGAGACCTCAAAGTTAAGGCCTAATAAAAATCACGATCTGGACATTTAATCAGGAATTCGGTTGCGTTTAAGTCTAAAAAAAAATTATCGGTTGTTTATTTCAACAGGAGCAGTCAGAGATAAATGAAAATAATTTCTAAGCTGAAGTTCCTGGGCTCGTGAAGTGCAATTTAGTTTGCGCTAATTTTTACAGACTTAAATTCGTATCAAGGGGGAAGGCTTCAAGTTTCCAAATTATATTCTGATTGACCTTAAAAATTGGGTCTGTAGAAAATTCAAGGGGCTAAATATCTAAGATATTAATTAACTAACACATTACACGTATCCTTCCTAACAGGTTTCTTCTATTAATTTCACCATCTTATGTTTGAGGTATAATTTTTTCTTTCTCCAATCAAATACCACTAGTCACTATCGTGATCATGCTTGCCAGTATTCACGCCAGTATTTATTCTGGTATTCACTCCAGTATTGAAGCCAGTATTCAAGTCAGTATTTACTCCAGTATTCAGATCAGTATTCATGTTTTTGAAGCATAGAAAACTAATCAGTTCTCTCTCATTTCATCACGCAAAATTGAAACCAACATAATAAAAGAATTCCTACATATTCATGCTTCGATTAAAAAAGCATCCATGCTCTCCAATATTTTATTGATAAGTCAAGAATATACGGCTAATACGAATAATATCGTTACGGAACTCCTGTATATTATTTGAAAATAAATATCCATGCCCCAGTGCACGAAGTAAATGGTCGAAAAGTGTTATTTTGCTTTATCATAGACAATTTTTGATCCCTCTCTTGCACGTTCTCAATAAAATGCATCGAGAAAACTAGACAAATTTTTTTCATTGCATAAAAAGCGACTGACGCAACCCCGAGCGTGAAACTTGTTTTATTCAGCGAGAGTCGAGTGAAGGAAAATTTTGAGCTGGGAGGAGTAGCCTCTTTATTAAATTTCCTCAGAAACTAAATCAACTTTTGGCGCTTGCTTCTTCTTGAGATGAAAGGGAATGATTGAGGTAGTGAATGAGATGCTGGCGGTGCCAACAAGGAGCAGGAGAGGAGTGATGCTGAGGTGAACACTGGCCATCAGATCACGACGAGTCGAAACAATTAACTGTAAACGGAATGAATGGCGGGAAACGGAATTCATGGAGTGGAAATGAAGGGAGGGAAGTTAAAATAGAATGGACATGGTGAAAACTGAATCAATAGAATGAACATAGAATAAGAGCATTTAAAATGGAATAAGGTGAATTATATAGAAATGAATGGGGTTAAAATGGAATAAGGGAAGTTAAAAGGAAATGAACGAAATAAAAATGGGAAAATTAAGTTTAAAATTTTGTACAAAATTTCAAAAGTAGAGATGATCGTTACAAATAAGAATGAGATCGAGTGTGTAGAGAAAGTTAGGGAAAGAATGTGGACTAAACAACCGCGGGTAAAATCAGTGAGTTGCGTAAAAACTGTCAGGGTATTTTGAAAGACGAACAAATGTGATAATTGCTGAAAAATTAAGCATTAATGTTGATATTAAAGGATAAACAGCAGCTGTGCGATATAGATAATAATCTTTTAAATATCTCACGGCTTTTTTGGCTTATCTGTGTTATGACTTAGCTTAAATATACTCATATATCTAAAACAAGTAAAAAAATGCAACTGAAAAACTGGAAATAATTTCATCTCAGAGAAACCTGAACCAGAAAAACCAGGAATTAATTACTTATTTAGACAACGTTACATAAACATATGTGGTCATGATTTATTCTGAGGAAAAGTTTGAACATCATTTAAAGGTAACGTTACATGATTGCAATCTGAGGTGAATGTAACATTAGTCAATGTAACCTTACTTATCGATATTACAAACTTGGCAAAATAATTAGTGAAATCGTTTTAGTTGTACAAGCTCTAAAACTCGTATCAATCATGATACCTATGACACACTCACCTAAATGTCTATAGGAGGCTTGTAACTTTTCTGGTTTTCAGTATCATTGCAAGTAATCATACATACGTGTATCATAAATAGATGCACATGTATGTATAGATATATATATATATATATATATATATATATATATATATAGATTGCGTTTGTGTATCATATATATGTATTTCTGTGAGATATATGTATGTGCATGGAAAAATAACATTGCCCATTGAGTAGTATTCATTGTTTCGTTGAGTTTGAATTTTTAATTAATTTTATCTTCAATATAGACAAGAATATTCAACATAGACGAGAGTGTTCAATATAGATAAGATATGTACACAAATTGAGCATTTGTCTTCGCTTACGTCGTGTGTGACACATTATCTTATGTTTCCGTCCGTTGTCTGTCTTATGCTTGTTTATAATAATGGTAATAACATACAGTTAAAAATGACTATAATTTTAATTATAACTGTAACAAAAATAATGATCAGAATAATAATCATAATAATAATAAGGGTTAAACATCCAAAGAAAATATGAAGCATAATTCTCATAGAACGCACGCTAGACAATGGTGTGCAGGTGGTGAAATGATGATATAATTATCTAAATAGTGTTTTTGAAGCTGAGTTCTGCTGCCTCACTCAGTAATTATCAATAAAAAAATATTAAAGTTATAGTTACCTTCACTTACATAAATACGAAACTTTCAGATCAATTTGAAATAATAAATAACCTCATTAATATCAAAATTTAATACAAATTGTGTTCAGACACGACATAGTCGATAATTTAATGTTTGCCTACACCGTGACTGAGGGAAGTGGAGTGGCTGGTATCTGCAAGTGTTATCTGGAGCTTGTTTGCGTGTTGACTCTCTTAATTGAGAGGCAAACACTCAACTGTCGTAAAAATGGTCCCTTTGGTGCGTCTTCGAGTGCCACGGGTAGTCGGTGGAGGAGTGGAGGGAGTGGAAGTGGTGGAGAGAGTGGAGGGAACGGAGGAACTCGAGGCTCATTATGCTGAAGTGGTGGAGGGAGTGGAGGCAACGTAGTTACTCGAGGCTGATTATCGAGGCATTTGAAGGAGCCTATAGTCACGTATCGAGCATTTAACTGAAGATATTCCTAATTATCTTATGAATAATTCGTTTTCTCTGCAAAATACAGACTAGCATGCGTGTTTTATTCTTACCATCATCTGTAGTCAAGCATAACGAGTCTTTCATTACCTGTACATAGAATTCATGAGGAAATGAGTACATTTTCTTGCAGTAATGCATGTAAATTGTGGAAGTGGTTCCTATACTAATAGCAGTGTCATCTATCAATCGTCAAATTCGAAGTATTTTGTCTCCCTAAGTTAATAAGGGAATTTTCTCCACGAGACAGCATGCAAGGACGTAGAGTGTTGTTCAAAATTAATGAGCAAATATTAACATTTCTGAATCTTCATGACATGTGAATCAATTTTTTTCGCATCTTCACTAATTGCACACATAAAGTACCTGCAACTACTTTTCAAATTTTCAAGCTGCCTTGTACTACCACAATTATTTCACATTTTATCAATTTTTGAGTGTCCAAAATTAAGGAACGAAATTTTAAAAATCTATGAGAGTTATGAAATAACTATTGAAATAACTGTTTTTTAATACAACCAGATAAAGATAATGAAGATATAAGCTGCTCATCATCATTGCAACATTTATAACCATTTCAAAACGAATCAAAGTTGATGCAGCTATTAAAGCAGAGATTGTGAAATTACGAAAGGAAAATCATAAAACTCAACGAATTGTGTCAGAGATAAATCGTTCAAAAAGTGTTGTGAGCAGAATTCTGAAATTTCATAATGAAACTGGCAGGCTAACTAATACAAAGAAGTTGGATAGATCAAGGAAAACTACAGTAAGAGAGGACAGGGTTATGCAACGCCTAGTACTAAAAGACTGTTTTCTAACTATCGGTAAAATTTCTAGTTAAATTAAAGGTGGTATAAATATTTCACTTCAAACTGCGTCAAGGCGATAGCATGAAATAAGCCTTTATGCAAAATCTCCTTGGAGAATTCTGATAATAAGTCTGAAAGAACCAAACAGCATGATTGACATTTGAGAAGAAACATCTCAGTTGGTCAAAAGACGATTGTAAAAAGTATTTTTCAGAGATGACTCTAAGTTTAAGGTATTTGGTAGCAATAGTAAACAGTTTTCAACAAAAATTGGTGAAAGTTTAAAATCCAACTGCATAAAGACAACCGTAAAGTTTGGTGGGGGAAGCGTGATGGTTTTCAGCATGAAATCAGACCAGGATACATCACCTTTTAAGCATTCAAACACTAGAGTTAATGTCGCTGTTGACGAGAATGTATTAGAACAACATCTCGTTCCAGTTTTACAGATTTCTGGAATTGATACTCGACTTATCAGGTGATGAAAATAATCGACAACCTTTCATGGACACGATTAGATCCCTCAGCATGAAAGACCAGCTGTGATTACTGGAAGAATGGAAGAAATCAGCGGCGGCAATAAAACTGATTAAAATTACCGAGGGGCTTTGAAGTTATCGAATCAGGAAATGAAGTCCATCGAAGGAAAAAGTATTTCGATTCAGGACATGTCAGCTTAAGTTTCTTTCTTTGATGGACTAAACAGATCCGTTGAAATTTTGCAAGAAAATTCACGTGAAAACGTAATTGTTTCAAATAGAATAATGAGTAACTTTGAAAAGTTCAATCAACTGAAATGTGAAGCAGTATTTTTATATGAAAGGTATTTTTGAACTGAGTGAATTATGTGACAGAAAATTTAATTTTACTATGAATGTAAATTTTATTAAATGGCAAAAAAAGAAGAAAATCAAAACTAATTTTGTAATTCGCTGCGTTAATCTGATCATACTGTTGTCAACCAACAATTTTAATCATGTATTTTGAACAAACATAGAAAATAGATGTTAGCATCTCTACTCAATATTAATGAGAAAACTTCGCCTTTAGGGAAGAGGAGGACAAACACTGACAACTCCTGACTCCAGGACAAGTCTCAACTCTAGGACAAGTCCCAACTCTAGGACGAGTTCCAACTCTAGGAAAAGTCCCAACTCTAGGACACGTTCCAACTCGAGGACAAGTCTCAATTCTAGGACAAGTTCCAACTCTAGGACGAGTCCCAACTCTAGGACAAGTTACAACTCTGAGGCAAGACCCGACTTTGAGACTCGTTCTCAAGTGCCGACTATCCCAGGACTTATAAAGTGAGGTGTGTTGAGTTGGTGTTTAGTCGAGGTCCCTCCTGCAGGTCTCAACCTTACATGTGGACTCCGGGACGAAACCTCCAACACAGACAAAGTCTGGAGTAGATCTCGTAATTTTCCCTGTTCCCTTTACTACGTTTAACAGGTTGTACAGACTGTAAAAAAAGGAAAAACTTATCCTACCTTCTGGTCTCGGGCTACATGGATTAGTTTTCGAAGCCGCAAACAAAGACGACATAGAAGAAGAGTAGGCCTCGGAAGCAAGAAGGCTAGCAATTGTTTTACACCCTGTACTGTGTCCCTCTTTTACATCTTGACCCGTCCGTCAGACGCAAGTTTGCAAGTGCTTAGCAAATTGAAGTAACTGTGCCTGTCAGATCAGTTGTGCCCGATGAAAGGTTAATTAATTAAGGTGGTCTATAGAAGAGCTAGAGTTCTAAATCTGAGGAACTATCAAAATTTTCTTCATCTGTATAGTGGTACTATATAGGCAAATCTATTAAATTGGAAAATTCAATTTTACACGGATTATTAAAAAAATTCAAAAAAAATCGTAATTTCAGGAGCTGCCAATCCGTACATGCGACTGAACAGATGTGCGGCTTTAGGACTCATCGTCTGTAAGTCAATGAGGTGCTCAATAACGAACTGTCAGCAAATAATTCCAATAACTTCTTGAGATATTGGTTATTCTTTTATTCTTGAGCTTTAATCATTGGGGTACAGTGTGTACTGCACAGTTCTGGAAGCCACGTGCTTCTCTTCCTCATTTCTGTTTCGGAATTGAACTGCTGCTGCTATCTGTGTTCACAACGATGTAAGCTGAGAGATGGCTACTTTACGATTAAGTAGTTAGTAAAGTCCAGTTAATAGTACGGTTTAGATACAAATGCTAAAAATTTCAAGACTAAAGCCAACTTTATTGGCCTCTCTTCGGAGGTGAATACTTTTTCTTGAAGGTATAGCTTTCATATGGGGAAAATTTCACAATTTCCTTCTTCAAAATCTTGATATTATACTAGCATCTACGCCACACTAAACTCACACGTAATAGTGTTAAAAATCCTGAGTTGTTCGTGTCTAAGAAGCATCTTAGGACTCTTTCGGTTGCCTATAAAAGGAAGCTTAAGGATTTGAGGACTAATAAAGATTTCAGTTCTAAGAAACTCAATAGAAACAGCAATAAAAACGAGTCCTCAGTAGGGAGTTAGGAACTCCGCTGGCGAATTACAATTTTTTTGAGCACAAGTTTGGTAAGAACAAATGTAAAGTTCATTCTATGAGAAGGTCTTTGTATAGCAGTAGTTTGTACATACCAAGCCTTTAAAAAACACTATTTTCGTTTTGCCGTTTGGTTCAAGACCCAACACACATAACATACGTACATCATATATTTGATATACAGTGCGTCTCTTTATTATATATACAATATATTTTTGTGATACATCTATGGAAGAAATTATTATTATCTTTAAGTGTTATCTTGTTCTCTGTTGAGTGTGACTGTTTTAATTGGTATCATTTTCAACATATACAAGAATATTTAATCTTTCCAAGAATTTCTGTCACACATTCTACACTAACATAGCATTGCCACAAGTGGCGTTCATTTGAAGCAACGAACACTACATTATTTTAACAGCATCATCGTTTTCATTGCTACAATATGAATAGAAAAATCCTTTTTTCTAATTTCTTTTTCCGAGTTTCTCTCTCAACAAACAACACAGCTAATCAACAATCAACACAGCTAATCAACAAACAACACAGCTAATCAACAATCAACACAGCTAATCAACAAACAACACAGCTAATCAACAAACAACACAGCAAATCAACAAACAACACAGCAAATCAACAAACAACACAGCTAATCAACAAACAACACAGCTAATCAACAAACAATACAGCTAATCAACAAACAACACAGCTAATCAAGAAACAACACACCTAATCAACAAACAATATAGCTAATCAACAAACAACGTAGCTAATCAACAAACAACACAGCTAATCAAGAAACAACACACCTTATCAACAAAGCTAATCAACAAAGAGGGTCTAAGTGAAGGCATTCTGACCTGGAAATAAAGCATCAAAAACCTTTTTGTTTTTCTCATTCTTGCAAATATCAAAAGAAACTTTGAAAATATGTATCACGTTTTCCGATACATCCTTTTCTAGATTCGACAAAAATAGCAAGTTTTCTTTTCAAGTAAATTTTAGTTGGTAAAAAGAAGAGTTTCTATTTCTTGCTGCTTGCCTATAAATTTACCAGAACTGATTCTTTTTTTGCAGTTCAGCCTCAATCGCTGATCTTGCATCCTGTTACTCCTCAGAATTTGTGGTTAAAAAATGATGTCAGGATCATGTTCTGACCACTTGGATCTCATGACTGCTTTTCCTTAGGGATTTAAAAATAACTTACAATGAAGTAACTCGAGGCTGAGTTATAGTAAGTGAAGTAATCCTTGTTCATATAAAACAGGGCTTCCCAAACTAGGGTACTTATACCCCTAGGGGTACATTTGCTTATCTAAAGAGATACATTTAATGTTAGTTTAGAGTTCCCAGAACCTAAAAGTTCTATTACAAATTCAGTGGAACTTCATTTTTGTACTCACTTATTTGTCATAAAAATTCAGGGGTACATGCTTATCTGTCGGAGTGCTGAAGGGGTACAAGGTCAGAGAAAGGTTGGGAACCCCTGTTCTAGAATAATCGAGGTAACTCTTGCTAAATTAAGGAAGTTGGAATTACTCCACTTAATTTAGCGTTACTTGCATTACTCATGCTAATTTATGGTAACTGCAGGTAGCCATGGTAATCTATGGTAACTAAAGATACCCGTGCTAATCTACGATCACTAAAGATACCAGTACTAATGAAGGGTAACTAGAGATACCAGTACTTACATAGAGTAACTAGAGAAACTAGTACTAATCTAGGGGGACTAGAGAAACTCGTGTAATTTAGGGTAACTAGACATACCAGTACTAATCTAGGGTAACTAGAGGAACCAGAACTAATGTAGGGTAACTAGCAAGGACTACTATAAACAGGACGTGCACGGCCATATACCTGACTACGCTGGTGGAGGCCAGTTCACTGAGCTGAGTGAGCTCAGTTAGCCACCATCTGTCACAGTGCAAACATTGTCTTAGTCTGTCGCTCGGTTTGAATCGGACATTGTTGTTTGTTTCGAGGTACTTTGCTGCATTTTTAAGTGGATACCGTTTGTTTACAAAGTTTATTGCTCATAACATGTATTAAAAATGCCTAACAAGTGTGGGGTTGTGAACTGTCGGAGTAAGTACAATGAGGAGAACAGGCGCTGCGTGTTTCGCTTCCTGAAGAGCAGTTTGAGAGACAGAAGTGGCTTGATGTTCAAAAATTTGTTTTAAAAAAAATTTAAACATTTGTTTAAATGTAAAAATTTTGTTTTTAATCCAGACAAGTTTTTCATTTGTGAGATACACTGGGGTGCTGACCCACCTTTGATCAAATTGCGTGGTGGTTCTATGTGACCTGGAATCCCTCCCAGTATCTTCAATGTGCCTGCTTCATGTCTGCTCTCTCCAAAACTTACACCTCGCCCAGCGAAAGTGGAAGACCAACAACTGAGATATTTTCTTCAGATGAATAAGATTACTTCATTTGATGCTTTCAAACCTGAACGTAACCTGCAGAAGAAGTACAAAAACTCGATTATTTCAAGATCGAAAGAAAGGTTTGTGTGTTTGTTCATGACCGACAACTTCAGTCAATGCAGCCTCTCTGTGATTGTCCAAAACCAGCCCACTTTGTGTTCCCCACTAACGCTCAGTTCATTCAAGAACGGCCTTAGTGTACCACTGTTTAAGACACTTCATCCCAACAATAGTTTGAGATCGCGTACTCAATTCAACGAAACTGTGCACTCGGTAATGCACTATGACATCCCGTTTGACAAAACGATCCAAAATGTTGTCACTCTTTTTCAAGCTCACACATCAGCCTGTGTCGATACCGAAGAGAAAAAGTTGGTATTTTTGACACGTCAGTTGGAACTTTTATTACAAAAGCAGTTTTCCATGAATGATTATTGTTTTGCTCTTCAATCATACCCAAAGTGTAATTATGAACAGCTCAGAGACTTTTTGGTGCTGCCAGGCAAACGCAAGCTGCAGTACATCACTTCATCTATTGACAAGGACCAGGTGCTGAGGGAAACATTTGACAAAGTCCAGACACTGCAGTAGAAGAATGTGTTTCTCTTGGTAAATGGAGTACAGATTTGCCTGAATGCAGAAGAATGCAGTCCTTCTTCAGACCTCTGTAAAAAAAAGCCCGGTTGGCTGACTAATCGCTGCAGTTTAGTAGGTTTTTGCTTCCATGTCTGTTTGTTTATTTGCGTGAATGTTTGTGTGTTTGGTTGTTTGCATTGAAAAAAGTTTAATTATAATTCATTTTGTGAAGTCTGAAACTGCAGCAACTCAGCTTTCTATAAAGTGGCCACTAAACTCATACAATAATACATGTTAAGTCCGGCTAAAATTGGTATTTCAAAGCATTACAGTGCTTTAAACCATTTAAAATTCACTGTAAAACCTCATTATGCCTTCTATTGCTTGAAAGAAGTAATTTTTGATCAATTTGTCCGATAGAAAATGTTATGTTACTAAGAATGCATTGGCCTCCGCAAGCGTAGTCAGCTATATGGTGGTGCACGTCCTGTTTATAGTAGTTCTTGGTAACTAGGCATACCAGTACTAATGTAGGGTAACTAAACATACTAGTACTAATGTAGGGTAACTAGACATACCAGTACTAATGTAGGGTAACTAGACATACCAGTACTAATGTAGGGTAACTAGAGAAACCAGTACTAATCAAGGATAACTAGAGAAACTAGAACTAATCTAGGGTAACTAGACATACCAGTACTAATGTAGGGTAACTAGACATACCAGTACTAATGGCGTTTCGTGTATTGGAGCGTTTGTATTTTCGACGTTCCATGAGTAATTTTGCTGTCTGCACTACTCTGCACTACCAAACGACCGTCAACCAAAATACTGTCCAGCGAAACTACAGTCAACCTAAGTTACTGTCAACCTACTGTCAACCAACCTACGTAAGATGCACGTAAGAGCATGCAATGCAGTTCACATTGTGTTCACTGAGAATTTTAAACGGTGTCAGTTGCACCCCAAGTCTTCCTTGTAGAAAGTGTCGGTTTATTTTCTTTCCAGCAACTCCCTCCTCGTCTTAGTTTCTAAATCTTTTAGCTCCCTAAGTTAAAATTTTCATCTGAAGGAACTTTCCTTGATGGCCGGCCAGTGAAACCCTGCATGCAGCAATGAGTTGAGCAGTTGAGTTTTGTTTCTAGCGGGATTGTCGCCAGGCAACTTTTAATGGCGACTTCAAGTGAAGCAGTTCAGAAGTCCCTTTATTGAGGTGTAGTCGTAAGTGGCATACTCAGTTTTTATTACCTTTTTAGTTACTCAGATTTAATTTGACTGGTGTCACGAGATCCCAAGAAGAAGCCTCAAATTAATTTTATTTTCTACCTACGGGGCAATGAAACTCCATTAATGAAATTCATTTCAAGGTTTTGATCATATTTAGACGCAATTGAGACACGGGAGGGACCATTTTTACCTCGAGAAATAGAACAATTTCTGGTAACGAATATATATCAAAAGATTTCCATGTAAATCTACGCCCATTAATGAACCTTTGTTGCTCGTGTGCGTCCTTCAGTGTTAGATTATCTAATATTGTACGTCAGAATACATTGAATTAGGTGCACAGTACTAATCTACATGGGCATTGTAGTGCACAATACTAATGTACACTGGCAGTGTAGTGCACAATACTAATGCGCACTGTCAGTGTAGTGCACAGTACTAATCTACATGGCATTGTAGTGCACAATACTAATGTGCACTGGCAGCGTAATGCACAATACTAATGTGCACTGGCAGCGTAATGCACAATACTAATGTGCACTGGCAGTGTAATGCACAATACTAATGTGCACTGGTAGTGTAGTGCACATTGGATCTGGTAGTGCGAGACTGTTTCGAACACTACAGGCTAGTAGAAGCTTTTGATCAGCCAAGAGTTGCGCAATATTAATTTCCGTGTTTTTATTATTACGAATTAGTGTTTCCTGATGCAGGCGAGTGGGCGAACGAGTTGATATTGTCAGCTTAAATGTGTTATCAGCACAGGCGACATTATGAGCACAGGCGACAGCTGATGCAAGGCGAGATTATCAGCACAGGCGACATTATTAGCACAGGCGACAGCTGATGCCAAACGTTTGTGGAGATTTTGGAAAATTATTGAAAAATTATTGCCTAGTAACATTGTAATGGAAAGATTCCTGTGTAAATTAACAGCACAAACTGAACGAAAAATTGTGAAAGTTGAGATCCGCTGATATAAAAAATTAAAATAAAAAATAATAAAATTAATTGCAGAAAATTAAATAGCGCAGTTACATCACAGAAAAAATATGCTAGACGTGCATGCTGCTCCAAGTTGCAGCAATTCCATATTCATTCGATGCAAATTTTGCTTTATTTTCTGAGCTGGAACGTAAGACTATTAAGTAATAAATGAATAATTACTGTAATAAAATGTTAATTTAATACAAGTGTAATTAAATTTTAGGATTCATTTTCTTCCGTTGAGTCACAAACATTTTCCGAAATACTCATGTAGTATTTCATGGTTGTAAAATTATCAAATAATGCTTAGTATTTCCAAGAAAACAATGTACTTTAAATTGTGAAATTATGTTCGTGTGTAAAAAAATCAACTCTGATTTACTGGGTCAAAATATAACATTTCAGGACATACGATTTGTTATCCATTCGAGGTAGGATTTCATGTCGTAAGCTACAAATTTAAGTCATTAGTTTATTTCATTCTGAATGTGTGCCTTGAGGCTCAAGAGTCGTGTGAAGCCCCTTGAGTAGAGGATGACAGCTGTGGTTGGGTTCGTGAAGGATGTCCACAAACTCTCCAATCGAAAAGTGAGTCAAGTCCGACTAACGAGCGAAGTGATGCACGATGCCTTCTCCGATTTTGACCCCAATTCCTACCGTGATCCTCAAAAAGATAAAGCTTCCATAACAATCAGTGGAAGAAGTCATCGAAAATGGGCCCGCCATCCGTCCCACCGGATGTTGCATGCAATCTTCGGCAGACGGGAGGCGCTAGAGGACAGAGGGAACGCAGGCTCCTCTTTACCTTCAGATGAAGACTTAAAAACTTCGTGCAGATCCCTGTTCTCAAAAAAGAAGAATTCCAGGGCCCGTGAAGGGAAAACTTTCATCAAAGCGTACAACAACAGGGTGAGTTGTAGTCTATCTTAGTTCGTATGAATTGAGAAAGTTTTATTGAAAAGTTCAACGATATTTTAGAATTCAATTTGTTATACATTTTAGGTACCAGTTTTACCGGAAATACGCGTTTTTAAATTGATCAACTGAAGCGACAGAACGGTGACAGAGGTGTCAACAATTCGTTGCTTTTGTCCCTGCTTCTCAGTAAAAACATCTTTGTGATGCAAGCCGTGAGCTCAGTCTTATTCAATTTCAAAAACTAACAAATATTTTGACTTGACATCTGAAGTGAGTTACACTGAGTAAAGAGAGAAGTTAGATCAGTCCTACAATAATTGGGATGCCCATATATGTATAGATGAGTGTAATACAGAGGCATTATATAAAGATGCAGAGGTTCTGCGGTGTCTTTTAAGGAAAACTCCAGCATTATGATAGCAATTAATTAATAAAAATTTGAAGGTGCAATACGCAAAAGTGTATTGGGCTGCCCTGAAGTTCATAATCTGACCGACTTCAGCATGTAAACTGTCAGGTAGGACATGGCTACGTTTGTGCTTGTCATTCTTGTGAACTACTAGATCATTATCAACAACTAGATTATCATCATCAAATACTAGATCATCATGATCAACTATTCGATTATCGTCATTAACTGCTAGATTATCATCATTACCTACCAGAACATAATTATTAACTACTAGATTAACCTCATGAACAAATGCCTCATAAATCAAAACAGTTATGAAATATCATTTGGAATCTTTTGTACATGCTTTATATTTTAACCATGACTGTAAAAAAACACGTATCGTTTGGAACTAGAAGTATCTGCAGTGTTTATTTGTGACGTTATATTTCATTAAAATTCAATGTGTCATTTATTGAAGGCCACTGAGCAAGCACCACTGAGGGGACATGAAATCGCGTTCTCGAAGATTTTCATAGCTTTACGCCACTGCACTCCACATCATGTGAGTTCGGAGGATATTAGTCGAAGTTGAGAATTTAGCAGATTTTGTAGATAAATTAATCAGACACTGATGCAGGAAACAGTTTTTGGGAGTTCTTATGTAATTTATGCATGCACGCTTCCAAGAAATTACAACTAATCAGATACAGAGCATTCACGGCGAAGAAGCAGTTTTTTCTCTTTGTACTCTAGCTGTAAATATTTTAAATTAATTTTTGAAAATAATTATTAAAAATTTAGAAATGTACCACCGGTGGTACATGCGGCGGTAAGTAAAATCCTTCAATGTACCACCGGTGGTACATGTGGCGGTTAACGTGCTAGTAGCGTAAGATTTTGAAGGCAGAATTGAAAGCGTGACAGCTTGAATGAGCACTAGTTTAGCCTGGCTGATGCAGACTGTTATTTTAGTGTCTCTGTGGCCACGCACAAAATTCCATTTTAAAACTATTTCTTAAAACTGGCATACGAGGACCGTTTTTTCAACCTCCGATGGGTTAGGAAAAATACGCAAATTTACGCAGCATAATAATATATAACCAAAAGTACCGCAGGATCAGACTCATTTCTCACCATAATCATCAAAATGGTTGAGGCCTCCGACATATCGTAAGATGAACTTCTCGATGCCTTCTTCAAAGCAGTTAGCCGCCAGAGAGGGGAGATACGCCTTTACGGACACAACGGGTTCGAACCCAACAGACACACAGCTTCCGGTTTCCGAGGTCTCGTATGATTGTTTACAAATTTTTCAGAAAGTTCATCGATTCTAAACTTCGTTTGGTGTTGACCACCTGATTAACAAGCTGAACGAGGCCTACAGTAGCGCGGACGTCAGTTCGCTCCTCTTTAAATTTTCCACACTATTCCCGTACACAACCCTCACACATAAAGCTTCCACCGTATACTTTGCTCATCCCATGATGGATTTCAACAGCACTACGTCTTTTTTCTTGCAGAAACGGATTATACTTCGTAACTCACATTTGGCAGGAGCATTGATCGTAGCGGCTATGTCCAATTGCCCGGACCTTGATCAATCAGGCTGAATCCGTTATGCCGATTATGTAGAGAAATAAGTAAAACCCTGCAGTACTTTTAGTAATAAAATTATTATTTCATGCAAATTAGCCTTTCTTATAGCCCATCAAAGGTTGAAAAAATAGCCCTCGTAATATAAAAATATTTTCTCTTTTCCGAATGCATTCGCACTTTGCTAGAATAATACTTCACTCGAGGTAATGTTTGACTACAGGTAATTTTTGGTAATTTTTGTTTCAGAATAAAATTACTATTTAAATGACACTATTCATAATGCATTAGTGGTGCTCTTCATGCCGAATTAGCGGTGCAATCCGTATTATTTCAACCAAATGATTTGTACAACTCATATTACATAGTTCATGTTATTTTGATTGCGGGGGCAAAATTATAACCTTTTCTTAACACTCTAATGATGTTTTTCGTAAAATTCTACTGACTTTAGCAGTCTATGGAAGTTTCATCACAAGTTTTGAGATGAAAACATTAAAAATGGAAACCAGTTGACAATCCATGTTCTGTATCCTACATCGAAACTAAAGTTTTTTGTTTGTATTTATTTGTATTGTTATTAACAAACTGAACTAACTTCTTGAATGCGAGTTAAAAATTGACTGGCACCTGTTTTAACGTTTGTTCGTTCAGCTACGACGCCTTCTGCGCCACCACATGCTATCCAGGCTAGGCTGGAGCGGGAGTTTACTGCTGGGTCTCTACGCGGACTTGCTCGCCGTCAACCTCTTCATGGGTCTTGTAATGGTAGTATTCCTGATCACACCGACCATGATTTATGGCATAGATGACGACCGAAACTACGGCTGGACGACAGATGCTGATAATGGCTCGTCCACTCCTCATAATTACCATAACTCCAACGCGTCAGCGCTGTTCGAGGAGGAGTGGTGTACTGACTACTTTTTAACAGACAATGACACCCAGGTAAGTCAAGGGGCTCCAATAATAGTAACAAAATAGGAAGGACTGTTTTTGTATTTGTTCCCACTGATTCTTATTTTTTACTTCTGATTCATACAAGTTTACATTTTCTCATGCATGATATACTCTATGAGAATATGCATTAACATGCGTAATTCAGTCAAGGAACTAGCCTCTCTCCTGTGGGTACCTGAGTAGTTGTGTGCTTAATTCTACGTTTTCCATGTTTTCCCTGGTGAGATCGTAATGAGGAGAGTGTTGCTTTCCAAATGTTTCGATAGCAGCAAACACACATGGACACGGTGCGTCATGGTAGCTCTTTTAGTGTCCTTTTTATTTTCAGATCTTGACCTGCACGGAATACCAGCGGCAACTTATGAAATCCTTGGCGATTAGTAGCGTGAACTGGACGTTGTCAACCTTCTTCGATGTTTTCCAAGGGACAGGAATAGTCGAATCATCTTTCTTCTACATATCCAGCTACCCCGCAGTACTGCAAGAAATAAATTACCCTCTCACTTTGGTGACACAAGTTTTAAATATTGTGTATTTCTTCTTCACAATCATATATCTCGTGATCAAGTTTGGGAGTTACCTACGTAACAAGTACAGCATTGACAAAGCGGCTGCCGATGTCACATCCACTTTGTTCACTGGCTGGGACTGGTCAATTAGCGACCCAATCTCCGTCAAAACACAGAAAAAGTCATTCCTTCTTACGTTTCGCAGTTTCCGATTGAAGCTCCTTCGTCGAATCGAAAAACAGACTCGAACTTTTTTACAGAAACTCAAGTTGTCATTAATCAGGCTAATTTGCAAATTTTTGGTTCTTTTTGTCACCCTCGTAGCTTGGAGTATTGTGTACTCGGCAGCGCGTCTTCAGCAGAACTACAAAGGACAGCATTTGAACGCTACCTCCAGCTACGCGTGGGACGCTGGACATGAACACTCGCAAGCAAAAGTGATGAACTTCCGGGATCTGGATGATGAAATCGACTGGAGTCGACTGGGTGCGTGCGTCCATCTACTTCAGTTCATAGTTTCTGGATGTTTGTATTTTATCAACAAAATATTTCCTCCCATTTTGGAGGTAATAGGAAAACTTGAAAGGAACTCTGAATCAAAATACATGCGCAGTTTGACAATTCGCTTGGCATTATTACAATTTTCTTCCCTTGGGGTGCTTGTATACACGCAATATTCAAATCCAAATCGAAGCCTATGTCCTCAAGATCATTTCTGTTGGGAAGCCGAGTACGCTCAGCAGCTGTACGCCTCCATGATGTTTCAGCCCCTCATGTGGATTTTGACTATTATGATAGAAATAATTATTTTGTTGCCTTTGAGGATTGCCCCATGGAAGAGAATTCGAAAATTGGCCCAGAGAAGTTTGGATGTCCCCAGCGAAGGACTACAACTTTTAGGAGTCCAGTCATTATCCTGGATGGGAACCACAGTGATGCCATTCTTCCCCTTAATGACATTGGCGATCATGTTATTGTCATTGGCCTTGCTTTTGGTACATGTGGCTTTGTTCTGCAAAATATCCCCCAACATGATGGCCGTGGGAGTCACGAGGTATATGTTCGTGTGGAGCCAAGCTTTGTCCTTCTTCTTAGCTGGGACCAGCACGATGATCATGATCTACACTATGGAGACTTCATACGGATGCACACCCTTCCGTGGACAGCCGAACGTTTTGCTCACGAGTTTCTATTACATTTGTAGCAGCGACATTGCCAGGTATGTACATCTTTTTTGTCATTGAAAAAAGGTATTTTCAGGAAAATAATTATTTGCAGCTAGATTATAATCTAGCTGTTTGATTCAAGTCAAATTCGTATGTGATCTATATTTTCACGTAAGAACTGTCTGATGGCTTCGACTAATTTTACTTGAATAGGTATTTTCAAAATGGAAATACTATAAAAAGAACAGTATTTCGTTTTCTTTGGAAAAGATCCCACAAGTAGACGTAGTATTCTTTTTGATGACCATGCAGGGTTTTATTTTCAGTTTACTTGGCCTTTGTATGCATGGTAGGCATGCAAGAAATTAATCTGTGAGAGAAATTAGGATGATAATTTCCATAAAAATGAATCAATTTGTATTGCATTCTTATTTCCGGTATGTTTTGCAGATCGTTTCTCTTCTATAAAATTCACAGGTAAACCTAGCGTGCTGCTGACGTGCTTCTTGAGAAAAACGATATAAATACCAAATTATATTGTCTTCTATTGTCACTGAACGCACGGTGCTATGTCGTACAGTTAAAGATAATGGCTTATGAACGGAATCTACTATAATGTTTTACAGAGTATGAGTTTTTAAACTGGAAAGTATCGAATATTGAAGTGTATCCGTATACTACCTACATAAATAGCTGTAGCCATTTGAACTGTAACTAATTAACTACTGTAGCTCAAAACTTGATCTCAACCTGGTGTTAGAATGGAGCGACAAGCCGAACTTAGGCTCTCCCTCCTACTAAACTCTATGGTCTTTGCCTCCTACCTCCAAAGACCATGACGTATAAGACTTAACATTAGTCAGATATTATATTTTCAAACCTGCGTTCATCCACTTATATAAT